>JARPMJ010006233.1:0-50000 GCA_033366665.1 Phoxinus dragarum
ACTACTGGTCAAATATTACTCCGTTACAAGTAAAAGTTTTTAAAGACCGATTTTTACTTAAGTAAAAGTACAGAAGTACTCATTTTTGAAAGTACTTAAAGTATAAAAGTAAATGTCAATGCATTGTTTTATTATTGTTGCCAATTTACAGTACCTTATGCCTCTGAATCTCTGCCTGCCCTCATATCAACATCACATGTATTTCTATAACACAGTTCCAGTCGTGGGATTGAATAAGTCACTCAATAACGTCCACAATGGTTTCGGACACACAGATGGCTGTTCCCAGTTGTTTGGCTTTTAGTATGAATATGCCTTGTTATCTATAAGCTAGTGTCCAAAACAATGACAAAATTCACATTCAGAAGACCAAACCCAACGTTGAAAATTAAAATCATGTTGATGTCAGAATCCAATGTCAGATTGACGTTAATCTCCAACGTTGGACAGACGTTGTATTGTGGTTGAAAATCGGTTGACGTCAGAAACCAACATCAGTCGAGTTCTGATGTCAACCAGACTTTCATTTACAACCAACTCATCCCTGACGTTACTACTCTCTACTCAAGGAGCTCGACAGAAATGTAGTGGAGTAAAAAGTACGATATTTGTCTTTCAAATGTAGTGAAGTTAAAAGTAAAAGTTTCCAGAAAAAATAATACTCAAGTAAAGTACAGATACTCCAAAAGTGTACTTAAGTGCAGTACTCAAGTAAATGTACTTTGTTACTGTCCACCTCTGATTGTAAAGTATTACCAAAACACATATTGAATATCAGGACTCATTTTTAGCCAAATATCAAAAACAGTTCACCTCGTGTACAGAGCTGTCATTAAACTCGTACCACTGATGATCCTCAAAAGACTTGATGACCGCATAATAATGTCCACCAGAGAAGGATCCAGAATGTTTCACTACAGCATACAAATCATACTTGTGTTGAGCTCCACTGTCACCCTGAGGAAACACAGAATGGACACTTATTTGTTGCTTTCACTCATTGAGCTTTATGAAACACGAGCAGAATAAATTAAAGCCGTTGTGATGTAAAGACACAATTAATGAACTAATAATAATGAACTAAGTAAAAAGTTAACAAACAACTGAATGAGTGAATCTGACCATAGTAAATAACACAGATTAGTAAAACATTGGGCCGTATCTTGCACCCAGCGCAATGGACTTTGTACAGCGACGCAATGTATCATTCCTATTCTGCACCCGCGCACAGCGACTCTTCCCTCCACAGACGCACGTCGGTACATTAGGGAATGAACTTGCGCTCGCGGGGGCGGTTCAGTGTAAAGAGGAGTGTGTTCCGGCGCAAACGTTCCCTGGTGATATTCTGCAGTTCCAGAAAACAACTCCGCCACTGACCAGGAGGAAACCCAGTCTAAAGACAGCGGTGCCGCGCGTTAGTCATATGCTATTTTAAGGGGCGCGCGCTTGGCCATTATGTAGTGTGTGAACAACACACACACTTTGATTCTCTCATATAAACAGAGGCAGCAGTTTTCATTTTTGCAAATCATACATTATTACAAGGAAAAATATTAACACACGAGGGAAATCATTGTTGTGTCCGTGAAGATGTGAAGAAATACATAAATCTAGCAACACATTTATCCAAATTATTATACGCCTGTTTAACCGAAGCTAATGTGTGTGTGTTTCTCCATCATCCTCATACAATGTCACTTCTCTGTGTTTTACGGGCCCTGACGAGGAACGTCGGTCTCCTCGGCTGTGAACCGCTCCTGGCGTGCGCCGGCAAACCCGCCGTTATAATAGCAATCCGCCGTTATAATAGCGATCCGCCGTTATAATAGCAATCCGCCGTTATAATAGCGATCCGCCGTTATAATAGCAATCCGCCGTTATAAATAGCGATCCGCCGTTATAATAGCGATCCGCCGTTATAATAGCAATCCGCCGTTATAATAGCGATCCGCCGTTATAATAGCGATCCGCCGTTATAATAGCAATCCACCGTTATATATAGCAATCCGCCGTTATAATAGCAATCCGCCGTTATAATAGCAATCCGCCGTTATAATAGCGATCCGCCGTTATAATAGCGATCCGCCGTTATAATAGCGATCCACCGTTATAATAGCAATCCACCGTTATAATAGCGATCCGCCCGTTATAATAGCAATCCACCGTTTTAATAGCAATCCACCGTTACTAATAGCGATCCGCCGTTATAATAGCGATCCGCCGTTATAATAGCGATCCGCCGTTATAATAGCAATCCACCGTTATAATAGCGATCCACCGTTATAATAGCGATCCGCCGTTATAATAGCAATCCACCGTTTTAATAGCAATCCACCGTTATAATAGCGATCCGCCGTTATAATAGCGATCCACCGTTATAATAGCGATCCGCCGTTATAATAGCAATCCACCGTTTTAATAGCGATCCGCCGTTATAATAGCGATCCGCCGTTATAATAGCAATCCGCCGTTATAATAGCGATCCGCCGTTATAATAGCGATCCACCGTTATAATAGCGATCCGCCGTTATAAATAGCAATCCGCCGTTATAATAGCGATCCGCCGTTATAATAGCGATCCACCGTTATAATAGCAATCCACCGTTATAATAGCGATCCGCCGTTATAATAGCAATCCACCGTTTTTAATAGCAATCCACCGTTATAATAGCAATCCACCGTTATAATAGCAATCCGCCGTTATAATAGCAATCCGCCGTTATAATAGCAATCCGCCGTTATAATAGCAATCCGCCGTTATAATAGCAATCCGCCGTTTTAATAGCGATCCGCCGTTATAATAGCAATCCGCCGTTATAATAGCGATCCGCCGTTATAATAGCGATCCGCCGTTATAATAGCGATCCGCCGTTATAATAGCGATCCGCCGTTATAATAGCGATCCGCCGTTATAATAGCAATCCGCCGTTATAATAGCGATCCGCCGTTATAATAGCGATCCGCCGTTATAATAGCAAATCCGCCGGTATAATAGCGATCCTCCGTTATAATAGCAATCCGCCGTTATAATAGCAATCCGCCGTTATAATAGCAAACCCGCCGTTATAATAGCGATCCTCCGTTATAATAGCAATCCGCCGTTATAATAGCAACCCGCCGTTATAATAGCGATCCTCCGTTATAATAGCAACCCGCCGTTATAATAGCGATCCTCCGTTATAATAGCAATCCGCCGTTATAATAGCAATCCGCCGTTATAATAGCAATCCGCCGTTATAATAGCGGTCCGCCGTTATATTAGCAATCCGCCGTTATAATAGTGATCCGCCGTTATAATAGCAATCCGCCGGTATAATAGCAATCCGCCGTTATAATAGCAATCCGCCGTTATAATAGCGATCCGCCGTTATAATAGCAATCCGCCGTTATAATAGCAATCCGCCGTTATAATAGTAATCCGCCGTTATAATAGCAATCCGCCGTTATAATAGCAATCCGCCGTTATAATAGCAATCCGCCGTTATAATAGCGATCCGCCGTTATAATAGCAATCCGCCGTTATAATAGCAATCCGCCGTTATAATAGTAATCCGCCGTTATAATAGCAATCCGCCGTTATAATAGCAATCCGCCGTTATAATAGCAATCCGCCGTTATAATAGCAATCCGCCGTTATAATAGTAATCCGCCGTTATAATAGCAATCCGCCGTTATAATAGCGATCCGCCGTTATAATAGCAATCCGCCGTTATAATAGCGATCCGCCGTTATAATAGCAATCCGCCGTTATAATAGCGATCCGCCGTTATAATAGCGATCCACCGTTATAATAGCGATCCGCCGTTATAATAGCGATCCGCCGTTATAATAGCAATCCGCCGTTATAATAGCAATCCGCCGTTATAATAGCAATCCGCCGGTATAATAGCAATCCGCCATTATAATAGCAATCCGCCGTTATAATAGCAGACCAGGTAAGGTCCAGGCGCAGTATTTATTAGGGAAAATCCGTACTCACAACCAGTCCAGGCAGGGGGTCAAAACCATATAAGCAATCCATAAACGATCACAAAACAAGAACGGGCAAGAAACAGACATCCAGAAGTATTGGGACATATAAACAAGGACTCCGTGACAAACATAGAAACAACCAGGGGTATATATACACAGAACTAACAATGATCAACAGGGAACAGCTGAGTGCAATGACGGGGAACAGCTGAGTGCAATGAACAGTGATAAGTGCAGACAAGGATTGTGGGGGATGCAGTTCATAATGTGACAGACACCGTGGGGGGACGAGGACCTCTAGTGGATACCCGGGGAAACACAAACCAGACACTGTGACAAGTCGTTTATGCCTCCGGTATAATAGCAACAGCGCCGGGATCCGCCCACAGAGTTACTTGCGTTTCGCGTTTGACACTTGCGTTCCAGAGCGTTGCAATAGGGCCCTTGATGTTACTGTCAGTATTTGGCCATTTTTTACAGCAAGATTTTACAGTGTATGTTTGAGTGCAATCACTGGTAAACTTTTAGATCATGTGTTGTCAGTTCTTCATTAGGTTTTGAGTGAATTATCCCTTTAAACTGAACAGCTGACATTCTGAATAAATGATTTATGGCTGGACATACTCTACTCGTTTTCGTTTAATTTTTGATAGCATTCTTTAATCCCTCATATAATTCACAAATTCAACAAACTTTCACTGATAACTGGAACTGAATTTCCACTGTAGACTTGTTTTTCTTGTAATTCATAGTGGAATAATCCAGTTGAAATCTCTCCAGCTGCACAACCAGAAACTGGAGGAAGTTTATGTATACCACACTTCTGAAAAAGAAAAAACACAGAGAGAACAGCTTATTACAATTGTAGTAATCAGCCATCCTCAATTATAAAAGCATCATCTTGGTTCTGCTCTACAAAAATGTATAGGCAAATAATTTAAATCCTAAATTTTATCTTATTACAATGCAATAAATGTAGGGGGAAATAAATGTGATGTCCAAGTCAGTGTGAAGTACATTTCATATATTAAGCTAAAAAATAAATAAAAATGATAACCCATTTACAAGTGAAAACTCACTATTTCCGTGTCCACCAGCTCTTTGCAAGTTGGACATTTCACTTGGTCGTCCTCAGATATCTTGATTGGTTCAAAATATGAGTCAAAACAGCTTTGCTGAAATACAATAAAACAGTGCCATTTTAATTATTATTTTTTTATATAAAGATTTATTTTTTTACTAGAATCCAAATATTAAAGGAAGAATATAAACTTTTAATCAGACATCTGATTCTTGATACTGTTGAATGTGTAATGTTAGACAATGAAGTTTATAGAAGTTTAGGATTGACATGCGAGTGTCACCGCTCTGAATATATAATATTCACAAGCAGTCCAGGCAGGGGTCAAAACCATATAAGCAATCCATAAACGATAACAAAACAAGAACGGGCAAGAAACAGACATCCAGAAGTATTGGGGACATATAACAAGGACTCCGTGACAAACATAGAAACAACCAGGGTATATATACACAGAACTAACAATGATCAACAGGGAACAGCTGAGTGCAATGAACAGTGATAAGTGCAGACAAGGATTGTGGGGAATGCAGTTCATAATGTGACAGACACGAGGGGGACGAGGACCTCTAGTGGATACCCGGGGAAACACAAACCAGACACTGTGACAACAGCTGCTTTGAAACAATCTGTATTGTAAAAAGCGTGATATAAATAAAGGTGACTTGACTGAAAATGCTTACCATGTTTATGGTAGAATCCATGCCATACGTTTCCATACAGATGGGAATAATGTAAAAGGATTCATGACGTGTCACAAGTGGGTGCTCCTTCCCTGGATTTTTACACATGGTGTTGTGCTCCAACTCTCCTTTGAATACCTGAATAAAATTAATCTGTGCTTATCTTTTGCAGAGCATGTTTTTAAATGAATTTTTTTAACAAAAATATGTGTTTCACCATTTCATCCATAACAATAGACTACATGTTGTCTATAGATTTACAGTGTCCATTATTTTTCAACATCAGTTGAACATCAGCCCAGTTATATAAAACACAATCTGGCCGAAACACTTTCAATAACATTTTTAATAATTTGTAGGGTTGATCACCTTAGACATCTCTGGATTCACCATGTTCATTATCTTCTGAAAGAATTCTGCTGCATCCTGCTGTTCATAAACTGATGAAAGATTCACACTTTTACATAATTAAATAATAGAATGACACTATTATTTTTTCAGTGTCAACGCTAAATTCACCATTAAATATGATCACATTTTCATTTCAAAATTTGATGTGTGAATGACAAATACAAATCCTACCATTAACGTTAAGTACATCTGTGATTCTCTCAGTGGTGGCAACGCTTTTCTTTTTAGACTTTAAATCCGTAAACAATTGTGCAATATGAAGATCAATGGGCTTGACCCTGTAAAACAGAACTGTTATAAATGGACATTTTATTCAGCAGCATTAATGATCTACAATACAATTAAAAAAAACGTACCTTTTCTCAGTATTTCTGAAATCTTCTGTCATGAAAAGTATCTGTAGCACTGAGTTCAGATAGCATGTTGCCCCCTGATTTCTTAATCCAATGTTTCCTTCAAAATCAATTTACCAAAGTGATTTGATATTAATATTCTTTTAAATGGAAATAGAGATTTAACATATACAGTTAGAAGAAATGTGTTGGTTGCTGCAGTGGAGAGTGTTGCCTGAGTGCTGCAGGTTTTTTGTACTTTGTTGATTTGTCTTTTTTGGTATTTTTTGAGGAGCACAGAACAGCACACTTTATGAACTTCTTTACTTACAAGATTGATAATATTAGGGAGAAAATTATAACTATGCATGCAACCGTCTACTACAGTATCCCATCAGGCACTGCATTGTATTCTCCCTGACGAACAATATTGATTCATTCATTGCTATAGGAGAGGACGAATTGTCTAAACTCGTTAAGTCATCTAAATCGACAACGTGCATGTTAGACCCTATACCGACTAAGCTGCTGAAAGAGATGGATACGTACTAAAAACTTTTAAGCTAGCTATGATTTAAACTGCTTGTTAAAAAAACCACAACTTGACCATACAGAATTAGTCAATTACAGTCAATCTCGAATCTACCTTTTCTGTCAAAGATATTAGAAAAGGCAGTATCTTCACAACTATGTTCCTTTTTAGAAAGAAAATGACATCTGCGAGGATTTTCAATCAGGATTTAGACCGTATCATAGTACAGAGACAGCTCTCGTTAGAGTCACAAATGATTTGCTCTTATCGTGGTTGTATCTCTCTATTAGTGTTACTTGATCTTAGTGCTGCATTTGACACCATTGACCACCACATTCTTTTAATTAGACTCTAATATTATGTTGGCATTAGTGGAATTGCACTAGCATGGTTTAAATCATACTTATCTGACCGTTATCAGTTTGTAGCAGTAAATGAAGAGATGTCCTTATCGATCACAAGTTCAGTATGGCGTACCACAAGGCTCAGTACTAGGACCGCTGCTGTTCACTCTGTACATGCTACCATTAGGAGATATCATTAGGAAACATGGAATTAGCTTTCACTGTTATGCCAACGATACTCAGCTGTATATTTCTTCAAAACCTAACGAAACCTACCAATTCACAAAATTAACGGAATGCATAGCTGATATATAAAGCAATTTCCTACTACTACTAGCAATTTCCTACTACTTAATTCTGAAAAAAACTGAGATTCTAATTATTGGACAAAAAAACCTAGAGTACTGTCTAACACTTGATGGCTGCTCTGTCAAGTCCTCATCATCGGTTAGGAACCTGGGTGTGTGTGTGTGTGTGTGTGTGTGTGCTCTTTGATACCAATCTTTCATTTGAAGGTCACGTGTCTAGTATCTGTAAAACTGCATTTTTCATCTTAAAAATATATCTAAAATTACGTCATATGCTCTCAATGAAAAATACAGATCAATTAGACCACATTAGCCCCGTTCTGTCAACACTGCATTGGCTCCCTATTAAACATTGTATACATTTTAAAATATTGCTGATTACTTACAAAGCACTAAATGGTTTATCTCCGCAGTTCTTGAGCGAGCTCTTAACGCATTATAGTCCTTCACGTCTATTGCGATCTCAAAATTCTTGCCAGTTGATAATACCTAGAATATCAAAATCGACTGTAGGCGGTAGATCCTTTTCTATTTATAACCCAAACTCTGGAATAGTCTGCCTAGCCTTGTATGGGACGCAGGTTGTGGTGAGCAGGACGAGGCCGGTGGCGTGATTGCTGATGAGCGACACCTGCGTGACACACTGGTCTCGTGTCCTCTCACGGAGGAACGGAAGGATAAAAGGAGGAGGCAACGACAGTGAAGGATGAGAGAGGACCAGGCCCTGGATTTTATGTTGTGTTTTGTTTTTTTATATATATACTTTAATTTATTTATTAAAGTATTTTAAATGTCCCGCCTCCTTCTTCCTATAACATACAAACTGTATAACACAGGTCCTCCACACAGACCCTATGGCCAGCTTCAGCTCTATACTGGTGTGATGAATTCGACCTTCAAGCTAAAGGAACTAGATGAATATTTGAATGCTACCTATCCCAATTTGAATTCTGACTTCTGATGCAGCCTGAATCATAATGACACCGTGTTCGTTCGTTGGCCAGAGGAAAACTGGCCCCACGACTGAGTCTTGTTTCTCCCAAGGTTTTTTTTCTCCATTCTGTCCCCTGATGGAGTTTGGGTTCCTTGCCACTGTCGCCTCTGGCTTGCTTAGTTGGGGACACTTAATATTCCTGTCACGTGTTGAGGGTAATGGTTGAAGTGAGGACTCAAGGATGCAGTGGAAAGTGGGCTTTATTAATATAAAAGTAAAACAAAACACAAACAGAAACTACCCTGTGGCGGAAAACACTACAGGCGAGACTAGACTAGGCAGGCAGACTCACAACATAACTGACTAAGCAGGAAACACACACAACTGGAATCATCAGAGAGGCAGGGTAACAACAGCAATGATGTGCAACAATGATTTGGCCCAGGACAGCAAACACAAGGGAAATATATATGGACAGCAAACAAGGCAGGTAATGAGGGAGGACAGGTGGGAAAACTGAACCAATAATCAGATAACAAGATGGGCGGGGTCAGACAATAGACAGGAGTGCACATGACACTGGGAACCATAACAACACAAGCCATGTGCTCACATCAAACATGAAATCACACACAAGCACATTACCAGCGATAACCAATCGCTAGCCATGATCTTACACAGAACGAGACATGAACACGCAGCTAATGAGGGACACTCATAAGCCGCGTGTTCACAAAGAACAAGATAACATGAACCTGAGCTGGACAATGACATCATTCTTTTGCATAAATGAAAGCTTTAGCGTAAGTTCTGCCGGGGAAGACTCAATTGTTACGTCACTTACTACCTTCTCATCTATCCAATTGTGTTCTAATACTCGTAGTATAAAAGATCGGTACTTACACATGTCTGGGTTCACAGATGCTGACGCTTTCATTCAACTCCATCCCCACCACCACCAAGGTGGTCCCTTCACCTCCATCCCCACCACCACCAAGGTGGTCCCTTCACCTCCATCCCCACCACCACCAAGGTGGTCCCTTCGTCCTCCATCCTCCCCACCACCACCAAGATGGTCCCTTCCCCTCCATCCTCCCCACCACCACCAAGGTGGTCCCTTCCCCCTCCACAGGGTTGCCAACTCTCACGCATCTGGCGTGACTCTCACGCTTTCAGCATCAATCTCACGCTCTCACGCACAGGCAAGAAATGTCACGCCAAAATCCATTTTTCTCCCCTCTCAATCCGTTAATTTTCTATTGATGACTATTGACTAATACACAGTGTATTAATGACAGGGGAGGAGTTTAGCTGAGCCCACAGCTGTAACATCTGCCAACAACGTTCTCACGGCAGTATTTTCTGATCGTTGATTCGCTGAAAACCTTTGCGCGTGATAGGTCAGTTGCGTGTGAGAAGTTCAGAGAGAGTTCGGAGCATAGGTTCGGAGTCGGAGCCGCTGATGCGCGTTTGAAAGTTTAGATGACAATCAAGGTAAGCAGATAATAAAATAGTGTGCCTTGCCTAATCAGTCTGTGTGCCGAGAGTACCGTTGTCCCGAGAGCGCGCTCGACAGTGTGCGAGTGAGATCGTGTGTCCGAGAGCGCGCTCGACAGTGCGCGACTGAGAACGAGTGTGTACGAGCATAATATAGTTTGTTTATAAATTAAATATACATTTCCGCATTAGGATAATCTGCAGAGTTATAATTAGTTTACATGGTTATTAAAATAAAACTCCAAAATAACCTGCAGGGAATGTTCAAATAAAACATCTTTGTTTGACCGGCTGTGAACGTGCGGCAAACACGACTACAATTTGGCTTAAATAACCTCTGATGATGACCTGTAGGTTATAAAAATAAAACCCCAAGATATTATATTTTATTATTATTATTTATGTTGGTACATTGTTTACTATTATATTGAGAGCACTTTTTGTTAGTGTATACAATGTTTTATAATAAGAATTTGTTCTATTTAGTGGCACACTGTGGCACAACAGGCCTAATTTTGTGAAACTTGTGTGTTGTGGTTTTCTGGGGAGGTGGAGTAACTATTATGTGTCCCTTTTGTTTTGAGATTTCTTATTGTTTTGATGTTGTTGTTTTACATGTTTGTTATTTAATCACCTCTATCTTTTTTTTTAAATAGTGCATATCATAAATTAATTGTACATTTTGAAAAAAGCGTTCCCATTCTATTATTATTTTTTGTGTGCATAAAATATGGGTTTATATCAAGTAAACAACATTTTTTAAATTAGGGTTACCAAAAATTGTCTCCGCTCGCGCGCACTGAAATTTTCTCTGTGCGCGCACAGAGTCTCACTCCAGCCAAAGTCCCGAAGTTGGCAACCCTGCCTCCATCCTCCCCACCACCACCAAGATGGTCCCTTCACCTCCATCCCCACCACCACCAAGATGGTCCCTTCCCCTCCATCCTCCCCACCACCACCAAGGTGGTCCCTTCCCCTCCATCCTCCCCCACCACCACCAGGATGGTCCCTTCCCCTCCATCCTCCCCACCCACCATCAAGATGGTCCCTTCCCCCTCCATCCTCCCCCACCACCACCAAGATGGTCCCTTCCCCTCCATCCTCCCCACCACCACCAAGGTGGTCCCTTCGTCCTCCATCCTCCCCACCACCACCAAGATGGTCCCTTCCCCTCCATCCTCCCCTCCACCAACAAGGTGGTCCCTTCCCCTCCATCCTCTCTACCACCACCAAGATGGTCCCTTCCCCTCCATCCTCCCCACCACCACCAAGATGGTCCCTTCCCCTCCATCCTCCCCACCACCACCAAGGTGGTCCCTTCGTCCTCCATCCTCCCCACCACCACCAATATGGTCCCTTCCCCTCCATCCTCCCCTCCACCAACAAGGTGGTCCCTTCCCCTCCATCCTCCCCACCACCACCAAGATGGTCCCTTCACCTCCATCCCCACCACCACCAAGATGGTCCCTTCACCTCCATCCCCACCACCACCAAGATGGTCCCTTCCCCTCCATCCTCCCCACCACCACCAAGATGGTCCCTTCACCTCCATCCCCACCACCACCAGGATGGTCCCTTCCTCTCCATCCTCCCCACCACCATCAAGATGGTCCCTTCCCCTCCATCCTCCCCCCAACCACCACCAAGATGGTCTCTTCCCCCTCCATCCTCCCCACCACCACCAAGGTGGTCCCTTCGTCCTCCATCCTCCCCACCACCACCAAGATGGTCCCTTCCCCTCTATCCTCCCCACCACCACCAAGGTGGTCCCTTCCCCTCCATCCTCTCTACCACCACCAAGATAGTCCCTTCCCCTCCATCCTCCCCACCCACCACCAAGGTGGGTCCCTTCCCCTCCATCCTCCCCCCTCCACCAGGATGGTCCCTTCACCTGCATCCTCCACCCCTCCACCAGGATGGTCCCTTCCCCTCCATCCTCCCCACCACCACCAACATGGTCCCTTCCCATACCTCCCTGGGGGTCGGCTGCGCCCCTGCCTTCATCTTCAGGCAGGAAATGCAGATTCCGTAACCTCGGATTACAAGCTACGGACGGGGGCCTAAGCCAAAGAACTTTATATCATAATACTTGCTTGCTGGGCTGTTAATAAATGCATGCTTGTTACGTTATTTTGCCTCCCGAGTCTTTTGGGTAGAACTGCTTTATAGATTAAATGAATAAAATTTAAAATGTAATCTTTTATGATCCTTACAATGGAGCTGAATCAACACTGAACTGACTTCATCTGAACATCAGCAGAAATAATAATAATTTTCCAGTTATCACTGTAAAGCTGCTTGAAACTATCTGTATTGTATACAATTCTATATATATAAAGGTGTCTTGACTTGACATTTACCTTTTGGTTTTTTGCTCTTCTTCTCTTTTCAGGCTCTGCTCTTGATTCGGTCTCTTCTCATCTCTTTTCAGGCTCTGCTCTTGATTCGGTCTCTCCTCATCTCTTTTCAGGCTCTGCTCTTGATTCGGTCTCTTCTCATCTCTTTTGAGGCTCTGCTCTTGATTCTGTCTCTTCTCATCTCTTTTCAGGCTCTGCTCTTGATTCTGTCTCTTCTCATCTCTTTTCAGGCTCTGCTCTTGATTCGATCTCTTCTCATCTCTTTTCAGGCTCTGCTCTTGATTCGATCTCTTCTCATCTCTTTCAGGCTCTGCTCTTGATTCAGTCTCTCTTCTTCTCTTTCAGGCTCTGCTCTTGATTCAGTCTCTCTTCTTCTCTTCTCAGGCTCTGCTCTTGATTCGGTCTCTTGTCATCTCTTTTCAGGCTCTGCTCTTGATTCGGTCTCTCCTCATCTCTTTTCAGGCTCTGCTCTGTATTCAGTCTCTCTTCTTCTCTTTTCAGGCTCTGCTCTTGATTCGGTCTCTTCTCATCTCTTTTCAGGCTCTGCTCTTGATTCGGTCTCTCCTCATCTCTTTTCAGGCTCTGCTCTTGATTCGGTCTCTTCTCATCTCTTTTCAGGCTCTGCTCTTGATTCGGTCTCTTCTCATCTCTTTTCAGGCTCTGCTCTTGATTCAGTCTCTCCTCATCTCTTTTCAGGCTCTGCTCTTGATTCAGTCTCTCCTCATCTCTTTTCAGGCTCTGCTCTTGATTCGGTCTCTTCTCATCTCTTTTCAGGCTCTGCTCTTGATTCAGTCTCTCCTCATCTCTTTTCAGGCTCTGCTCTTGATTCGGTCTCTCCTCATCTCTTTTCAGGCTCTGCTCTTGATTCAGTCTCTCCTCATCTCTTTTCAGGCTCTGCTCTTGATTCAGTCTCTCTTCTTCTCTTTTCAGGCTCTGCTCTGTATTCAGTCTCTCTTCTTCTCTTTTCAGGCTCTGCTCTTGACTCTGTCCCTCTTCTTCTCTTCTCAGGCTCTGCTCTTGATTCGGTCTCTTCTCATCTCTTTTCAGGCTCTGCTCTAGATTCAGTCTCTCTTCTTCTCTTTTCAGGTTCTGCTCTTGATTCGGTCTCTCCTCATCTCTTTTCAGGCTCTGCTCTTGATTCGGTCTCTCCTCATCTCTTTTCAGGCTCTGCTCTTGATTCGGTCTCTCCTCATCTCTTTTCAGGCTCTGCTCTTGATTCGGTCTCTCCTCATCTCTTTTCAGGCTCTGCTCTTGATTCGGTCTCTCCTCATCTCTTTTCAGGCTCTGCTCTTGATTCAGTCTCTCCTCATCTCTTTTCAGGATCTGCTCTTGATTCAGTCTCTCCTCATCTCTTTTCAGGCTCTGCTCTTGATTCAGTCTCTCCTCATCTCTTTTCAGGCTCTGCTCTTGATTCGGTCTCTCCTCATCTCTTTTCAGGCTCTGCTCTTGATTCGGTCTCTCCTCATCTCTTTTCAGGCTCTGCTCTTGATTCGGTCTCTCCTCATCTCTTTTCAGGCTCTGCTCTTGATTCAGTCTCTCCTCATCTCTTTTCAGGCTCTGCTCTTGATTTGGTCTCTCCTCATCTCTTTTCAGGCTCTGCTCTTGATTCGGTCTCTTCTCATCTCTTTTCAGGCTCTGCTGTTGATTCGGTCTCTCCTCATCTCTTTTCAGGCTCTGCTCTTGATTCGGTCTCTTCTCATCTCTTTTCAGGCTCTGCTCTGTATTCAGTCTCTCTTCTTCTCTTTTCAGGCTCTGCTCTTGATTCGGTCTCTCCTCATCTCTTTTCAGGCTCTGCTCTTGATTCGGTCTCTTCTCATCTCTTTTCAGGCTCTGCTGTTGATTCGGTCTCTCCTCATCTCTTTTCAGGCTCTGCTCTTGATTCGATCTCTTCTCATCTCTTTTCAGGCTCTGCTCTTGATTCGGTCTCTCTTCTTCTCTTTTCAGGCTCTGCTCTTGACTCTGTCCCTCTTCTTCTCTTTTCAGGCTCTGCTCTTGATTCAGTCTCTCTTCTTCTCTTCTCAGGCTCTGCTCTTGATTCGGTCTCTCCTCATCTCTTTTCAAGCTCTCCTCTTGATTCGGTCTCTCCTCATCTCTTTTCAGGCTCTGCTCTTGATTCAGTCTCTCTTCTTCTCTTTTCAGGCTCTGCTCTTGATTCAATCTCTCTTCTTCTCTTTTCAGGCTCTGCTCTTGATTCGGTCTCTCCTCATCTCTTTTCAGGCTCTGCTCTTGATTCGGTCTCTCCTCATCTCTTTTCAGTTTTTCCTCTTGATTCGGTCTCTTCTCATCTCTTCTCAGGCTCTGCTCTTGATTCTGTCCCTCTTCTTCTCTTTTCAGGCTCTGCTCTTGATTCGGTCTCTCCTCATCTCTTCTCAGGCTCTGCTCTTGATTCGGTCTCTCCTCATCTCTTTTCAGGCTCTGCTCTTGATTCGGTCTCTCCTCATCTCTTTTCAGGCTCTGCTCTTGATTCGGTCTCTCCTCATCTCTTTTCAGGCTCTGCTCTTGATTCGGTCTCTCCTCATCTCTTTTCAAGCTCTCCTCTTGATTCGGTCTCTCCTCATCTCTTTTCAGGCTCTGCTCTTGACTCTGTCCCTCTTCTTCTCTTTTCAGGCTCTGCTCTTGATTCGGTCTCTTCTCATCTCTTTTCAGGCTCTGCTCTTGATTCAGTCTCTCTTCTTCTCTTCTCAGGCTCTGCTCTTGATTCGGTCTCTTCTCATCTCTTTTCAGGCTCTGCTCTTGATTCAGTCTCTCTTCTTCTCTTCTCAGGCTCTGCTCTTGATTCGGTCTCTTCTCATCTCTTTTCAGGCTCTGCTCTTGATTCAGTCTCTCTTCTTCTCTTCTCAGGCTCTGCTCTTGATTCGGTCTCTTCTCATCTCTTTTCAGGCTCTGCTCTTGATTCAGTCTCTCTTCTTCTCTTCTCAGGCTCTGCTCTTGATTCGGTCTCTTCTCATCTCTTCTCAGGCTCTGCTCTTGATTCGGTCTCTCCTCATCTCTTTTCAGGCTCTGCTCTTGATTCGGTCTCTCCTCATCTCTTTTCAGGCTCTGCTCTTGATTCGGTCTCTTCTCATCTCTTTTCAGGCTCTGCTCTTGATTCAGTCTCTCTTCTTCTCTTCTCAGGCTCTGCTCTTGATTCAGTCTCTCTTCTTCTCTTTTCAGGCTCTGCTCTTGATTCAGTCTCTCTTCTTCTCTTTTCAGGCTCTGCTCTTGATTCGGTCTCTCCTCATCTCTTTTCAGGCTCTGCTCTTGATTCGGTCTCTCCTCATCTCTTTTCAGGCTCTGCTCTTGATTCGGTCTCTCCTCATCTCTTTTCAGGTTCTGCTCTTGATTCGGTCTCTCCTCATCTCTTTTCAGGCTCTGCTCTTGATTCGGTCCATCTTCTTCTCTTTTCAGGCTCTGCTCTTGATTCTGTCCCTCTTTTTCTCTTTTCAGGCTCTCCTCTTGATTCTCTCCCTCTTCTTCTCTTTTCAGGCTCTCCTCTTGATTCTGTCCCTCTTCTTCTCTTCTCAGGCTCTGCTCTTGATTCGGTCTCTCCTCATCTCTTTTCAGGCTCTGCTCTTGATTCGGTCTCTCCTCATCTCTTTTCAGGCTCTGCTCTTGATTCAGTCTCTCTTCTTCTCTTTTCAGGCTCTGCTCTTGATTCTGTCCCTCTTCTTCTCTTTTCAGGCTCTCCTCTTGATTCTGTCCATCTTCTTCTCTTTTCAGGCTTTCCTCTTGATTATGTCCCTCTTCTTCTCTTTTCAGGCTGTCCTCTTGATTCTGTCCCTCTTCTTCTCTTTTCAGGCTCTCCTCTTGATTCTGTCCATCTTCTTCTATTTTCAGGCTCTCCTCTTGATTATGTCCCTCTTCTTCTCTTTTCAGGCTCTGCTCTTGATTCGGTCTCTCCTCATCTCTTTTCAGGCTCTGCTCTTGATTCTCTCCCTCTTCTTCTCTTTTCAGGCTCTCCTCTTGATTCTGTCCCTCTTCTTCTCTTTTCAGGCTGTCCTCTTGATTCTGTCCCTCTTCTTCTCTTTTCAGGCTCTCCTCTTGATTCTGTCCATCTTCTTCTTTTTTCAGGCTCTCCTCTTGATTCTGTCCCTCTTCTTCTCTTTTCAGGCTCTGCTCTTGATTCGGTCCATCTTCTTCTCTTTTCAGGCTCTGCTCTTGATTCGGTCCATCTTCTTCTCTTTTCAGGCTCTGCTCTTGATTCTGTCCCTCTTCTTCTCTTTTCAGGCTCTCCTCTTGATTCTGTCCATCTTCTTCTCTTTTCAGGCTTTCCTCTTGATTATGTCCCTCTTCTTCTCTTTTCAGGCTCTGCTCTTGATTCGGTCTCTCCTCATCTCTTTTCAGGCTCTGCTCTTGATTCGGTCTCTCCTCATCTCTTTTCAGTTTTTCCTCTTGATTCTGTCCCTCTTCTTCTCTTTTCAGGCTCTCCTCTTGATTCTGTCCCTCTTCTTCTCTTTTCAGGCTCTCCTCTTGATTCTGTCCCTTTTCTTCTCTTTTCAGTTTTTCCTCTTGATTCTGTCCCTCTTCTTTTCTTTTCAGGCTCTCCTCTTGATTCTGTCCATCTTCTTCTCTTTTCAGGCTCTCCTCTTGATTCTGTCCCTCTTCTTCTCTTTTCAGGCTCTCCTCTTGATTCTGTCCCTTTTCTTCTCTTCTCAGTTGTTCCTCTTGATTCTGTCTCTCCTCTTCTTCAATTATTGGTCTCTCCTCTTGAATCGATTGAATCACTTGGTCACCTTTTATCTGATCTTGTTTTTTTCCCCTCAAGCTCTGTGTCTTTTCTTGAACCTAAAACATATATTGTAGTGTAAGTGTATTACATTTAAAATGTTTATTCATTCAGTCAAAACAATTTGTTGTAAAATAGTGCGGATTCCCATAAAAGGATTACACTACCTAAAATTTAAAAACTTAACAGATATTATAATATTAGGCAAACTAAGAAAATACGTGCCCTCCTGACAAATGTACCTGTGTGTTTTGCGTCAGATGTAAAGTCCATTTGTCTTCGGTTTATAGTGGGAAGATGCAGCCATATATGGCATCCTCAAAGTTTTTTAATTAAATTCAACTTATCCGGGTTAACAGTATACTGTATACTGTTATACTGTTACTGTAACAGTATACTGTTAACCCGGATAAGTTGAATTTAATTAAAAAACTTTGAGGAAACTGGTTGCCCTAAAAAAATTAAGTAATGTGAACTTAAAAATTCATCTGTGCGTACTCGTTGGTTGGACCGAGTCCAATTCAATACAGATGAAACAGACGGTCTTTTCCCAGTTTACCCAGAGCCCTAGATGCTTGAGGTGCCTGAGCACCACGTCCCAGTGTTCGCATAAGAGTGACCGACAGTTTTGAATGACTGACCCCAAGAGTGAGCTAGAATGAGCCATTCATCGAGAGAGTGCAAGATGTCCCACATCATTGGGCAGGGTAAGGGCAGCCTCCACGACGTTAAGCAGTGGGCAGACAGGGACAGCCCAGAGAGGAGGCCTTGTACTGATATGCTCCACCCTTAAAAGCAAAACGCAGGAAAATCGGGGGAAATCGAAACATCAAAGTGTCACGGTTCAGTTAGAGTCCTCTACCATCGCCACATTCCACCGGTGCTTTTTGCAGACGCGCTGGACTTGTGAAATGCTTCAGAAAAAAGGAGTAAGTCGGATGCCTAGGCATCTCCAGTCGGCCCGCCACCAGGCTGCTTCGAGGAGAAGGACTCCGTTCTTCCACGACGTCCACGAGCACGTGGTAAAGTCATCGTCTGCACCCCAATTGGCACACGTCTAAAGGGACGAGGCGGATGCCCACGGCTCTGTGCGCAAGCCCCCCCGCCGAGGAGACCATCGGCGTGCATCTGTGCCCGTCCGTTCGTCTCTGGGTGCGCATCTCAGCTTGCAGTCCAAGCCGTGCAAATTCATGGCTCATCTGGCTGTAAAAAAGAAAGGCTTCAATCACTTCCTCCGGCATCTTTGGTGACGCCTTGGAGTCAGTTACTGAGCGTTTCTCTGAGGCGCGGAAGCACCAAGGCTATGAGTCGCGAATGTTGCCCTGTCGCTCGTTCCAGACCTTTGCCGAGGTCTCTCTTCGTCGGCACCTCGTCCTGCCAAAGATCGGCTGAGCAGCCCCTTGCGGCTCCGCCCTGAGCCAGATGTTCGCTGTAGGCAGTGGGCGGGACCGGGGATGTAGCGTCACGGACAGCCCGCGCTGCTACAGCCCACTGTCCTCGGCTGCCAAGCCTTCGTACTACGGACAAGGAGACCATTCGTTGGAGGCCTTGCCCCCAAGCGCCGTGTTCTGCATCATGTCCCCTCGGTTCCTGCAGGCGACATTTGCAATGTTTGTGTGAATGCTGTGTATGTTTGTGTGAGTTCCACAATAAGAGCATAATCCCTTCACACAAAGAGACTTTTCCTCCTCATACACTATACACTGTGTCACTCGCCCTGCCCCAGAGCAGCGTGGAGTCACAGTCTGTGCCTATAATGGCCTCCCGATGGAAAAACGCGCGAGTGCCAATGTTCCCCCCGCCATGCACGACACCGCTCGTGCCCGATCGGCAGCCAGCCTGTCCTCCATGAGCCGTCACGCGCCAGTGCTTTTAGCCTCGCTGTCTACTCACATCACCACTGGCAACAGCGGCCATAGAACTAATATGGCTGCGGTGTCATCCTCTAGACGTGTGGAGAGTGATTCCAGGCTTTTCACCTTGGCTGCTGGGGATAATTCAACACAGGTATTCTCTTCAGTTCAAACGCAGAGCACCCTGCGTCAGGCGTGGGTCCGTCACTGACTTTGCCTCAAAACGCCCCGTTCTGAGAATGGAAGTGCACAGCCTCAGACAGGAGAGCGGTTTTACAGCCGCTATTTAGTGGTGCCCAAGAGGGATAGAGGACTCTGTCTGATACTGGACCCGAGACGCATCAACCGAGCACAGTTATGCTTCCATGCTTATGGATCTAGCTCTAGTTTTTGTGTGCTTTTGGTTTCTGTACTAAGGGAAAGACGTGAACTATCTCAAAACACTGGACTTTCTCACTGGATTGAAGACTCTGTCGCACTGGCTTATGTGTGCAAGGGGAAGGTTTGTCCCCCTAACATAATGAGCTAATTTGACGAGGGCTGTTGTCTCTTCGTGGGCCTGGTCTAGAGGTATGGCTATCCAAGTTTTATGTCTTGCTGCTGGCTGGTCTTCTGAGAACACCTTCAACAGATTTTACAAGTTGGATGTAAGTGTGTCTCAAGTGCTTTTGGTGAGTAAATAGGTTAGTTCTTTTCGGGGTCCTTTGCTAAGGGCTGTCCGGTCCCTGTACGATCGAAGCAGGAGCTTGGTTCGCATTGCCGGCAGTAAGTCAGACTTCTTCCCGGTGCATTTTGGACTTCGGCAGGGCTGCCCTTTGTCGCCGGTTCTGTTCATAATTTTTATGGACAGAATTTCTAGGCGCAGCCAGGGGCCGGAGGGTGTCTGGTTTGAGAACAACACGATTTAGTCTCTGCTCTTTGCGGATGATGTTGTCATGTTGGCCCCTTCAGACCAGGACCTTCAGCATGCACTGGGACGGTGTGCAGCCGAGTGTGAAGCGGCTGGGATGAGAATCAGCACCTCCAAATCCGAGGCCATGGTCCTCAGTCGGAAAAAGGTGGCTTGCCTACTTCAGGTTGGTGGAGAGTTCCTGCCTCAAGTGGAGGAGTTTAAGTATCTTAGGGTCTTGTTCACGAGTGAGGGAAGGATGGAACGGGAGATTGACCGACGGATCGGTGCAGCTTCTGCAGTAATGCGGTCGATGTACCGGTCTGTCGTGGTGAAGAAAGAGCTGAGCCGCAAGGCGAAGCTCTCGATTTACCGGTCAATCTACGTTCCTACTCTCACCTATGGTCATGAGCTTTGGGTCATGACCGAAAGGACAAGATCCCGGATACAGGCGGCCGAAATTAGCTTTCTCCGCAGGGTGGCTGGGCGATCCCTTAGAGATCGGGTGAGGAGCTCGGTCACTCGGGAGGAGCTCAGAGTAGAGCCGCTGCTCCTCCACATCGAGAGGGGTCAGCTGAGGTGGCTCGGGCATCTGTTCCGGATGCCTCCTGGACGCCTTCCCGGGAAGGTGTTCCGGGCGCGTCCCACCGGGAGGAGTCCCCGGAGAAGACCTAGGACACGCTGGAGAGACCATGTCTCCCGGCTGGCCTGGGAACGCCTCGGTGTCCCCCCGGAAGAGCTGGAGGAAGTGGCTAGGGAGAGGGAAGTCTGGGCATCTCTGCTTAGACTGCTGCCCCCCGCGACCCGGCCCCGGATAAGCGGAAGAAGATGGATGGATGGCATTGCATTTGTATATGCAAATTTTGATAGGGTCCGGGATGATGTCTCATTAGTCTAGTTCCGCCTATCAGATGCGAGCACTCCAAGCGGCGCGGCTATTGGCTGACTGTCTGTCTCTTTTCCGTGGCTGTGTAGCTTGGCCCTGTTTTCTCCGGGCTTATCTTCACTACTCTCACGGCAGGATTTAATACAGTTCCCGCAGCGTAAGCTACACAATGTAGAAGTTACCGCTCTCGAAAAGGAACGTCTCCGGTTACTATCCTAACCTTGGATCCCTGAGAGGTCGGAACGAGACACTGTGGAAACTCCTCCCTTCTCCACTTTTGTTGAAATCTCATGGGCTAATGCCAGCTTAGAACGGCTGGCCAATTGTCGTGATGTACGCAAATACTGACGGGCTCGCGGGCAGTATAAAATACATGAACGCTGAACGCTTGCACAGCTGATCAACCATTGAACACGCGGGCTAACGCAATGTCTCGTTCCCGCCTAACAGGAGACGTTTTATGTCAGTGATAGCAATTGCTCATTGGCTCTCGCCTTTCATTTTTTGTTAGAGACTTGCAAGTGCAAATAGCAACCAAATATACTGTAAACACGTCTGTAAATGCCCCTTAAACTTTTTTTTTTGCATGCAGTTTTACTTTTCATGTGCTTTTACCGTCAGTTTCTTCTGTCAGCAGATGTTCTTGTTCTTTTTGCTTCGTATCCCGGTCATGTGGCTCATTTCTGTCATGTTTTCTCTTTGAGCAGCGTTTCAGGCAATTAAACGTAGATGATGCTGTAGGGAATAAAACCAGGTTGTTGATTGTGGATACACTGAAAATATCAGAGGTGGACAGTAACAAAGTACATTTACTTGAGTACTGCACTTAAGTACACGTTTTGAGTATCTGTACTTTACTTGAGTATTATTCTTTCTGGAAACTTTTACTTTAACTTCACTTCATTTGAAAGACAAATATCGTACTTTTTACTCCACTGCATTTCTGTCCAGGGCCTTGAGTAGAGAGTAGTAACGTCAGGGATGAGTTGGGTTGCATTTTGGTTGTAAATGAAAGTCTGGTTGACGCCAGAACTCGACTGATGTTGGTTTCTGACGTCAACCGATTTTCAACCACAATACAACGTCTGTCCAACGTTGGAGATTAACGTCAATCTGACATTGGATTCTGACATCAACATGATTTTAATTTTCAACGTTGGGTTTGGTCTTCTGAATGTGAATTTTGTCATTGTTTTGGAGCACACTAGCTTATAGATAACAAGGCTAACATATTCATACTAAAAGCCAAAAAACTGGGGACAGCCATTTGTGTGTCCGAAACCATTGTGAACGTTATTGAGTGACTTATTCAATCCCACGACTGGAACTGTGTTATAGAAATACATGTGATGTTGATATGAGGGCAGGCAGAGATTCAGAGGCATAAGGTACTGTAAATTGGCTATTACTGTACATGCAACAATAATAAAACAATGCATTGACATTTACTTTTATATTAAGTACTTTTAAAAATGAGTACTTCTGTACTTTTACTTAAGTAAAAATCTGTCTTTACAACTTTTACTTGTAACAGAGTAATATTTGCCCAGTAGTATCTGTACTTTTACTCAAGTAAGGAAGTTGTGTACTTTGTCTACCTCTGGAAAATACATTGCTTTACTGTGTATGTGTTTTTACCATCAGTTTCTTCTGTCAGCAGATGTTCTTGTACTTTTTGCTGCTTATACTGGTCATATGGCTCTTTTCTGTCATATTTTCTCTTTGAGCAGCGTTTCAGACAATTAAACGTAGATGATGCTGTCGGGAATAAATGCAGTTTGTTGATTTTGATTGTGGATACACTGAAAATATACATTGTTTTACTGTGCATGTGCATTTACCATCAGTTTCTTCAGTCAGCAGATGTTCTTGTACTTTTTGCTTCTTATCTCTGTCCACTCTCACTGTCTCAAGAGGATGCTCATTTGAATCGTTTCTATCACGTTTTCTCTTCAGCATTGCTGAAACTTACATGTTAAACACAATGCTACAAATGATACCTGCTTAAAATATATATGAATCACTGCACATGTTGTAAAAGGTTAAATGTATTAATTTTCAAACCCTACACTTTAAAAAATGCTGGGTTGTTTTAACCCAATTTTGGGTAAAATATGGACAAACCCAGCCGTTGGGTTACATTTTTTAAATTACATTTTTAACCCAACGTTTAGGTTTGTCCATATTTGACCCAAAATTGGGTTGAAACAACCCAGCATTTTTTTAGAGTGTAATATAATAGGTTATTAGAGCAGATTAAGCTTTATTTATTTATTGCAAAAAGACATTCCAGTATAAACTCATTAGAGGGATTTCAGGAAAAAACATAATATTGCACTCTTAAAAATGCTGGGTTGTTTCAACCCAATTTTGGGTCAAATATGGACAAACCTAAACGTTGGGTTAAAAATGTCATTTAAAAATGTAACCCAACCGCTGGGTTTGTCCATATTTGACCCAAAATTGGGTTAAAACAACCCAGCATTTTTTAGAGTGTGACATTTTAATACTTTTTAAATCACAGGAATATTTTTTCAAAGGCATAACAAATATGATTTTTTTTTAATCAACATTCCTTAACATTTCTAATGTTTTCCACCAAAGAAATCAACTTGGTTTGGAATAACAAGTCAATGATGACATATAACTGAACTTACCTATTACAAGTACTAGGCCTATCAGTACTCCAAGTACTACCAAATACAAATTAACTTCCATGTGTGCAGCTTTGATAATTTCCAAGTATGTAATCTTATTAATATCTGAGCACGTGTGCTGTGAAAAAAGAAAAGAAAAGATTTTTGTCTTCAGATATGCTGTCTCGTCTCTCTTTGAAACCAGGTGAGCGTGAGCCAACCAGGGTGCTAAACTAGAAAAGTCACATTCACTTTTAGATATAAATACATACACACACACCATTGATTGACTAGAAGTCTGGTAAAGGTACAACCTAATTTCCAGAAAAGTTGGGACCTTTTGTAAAACAAAATAAAAACTGTGATATGTTTCATTGTCTTGAACCTTTATTTAAATGACAAACTAAATTTTCAATTTCAAAATCCGATTTCCAATGTTTTCACTGATCACCTGAATTGCATTTTGTAAATATAAGACATTTTTTAATTTGATGTCTGCAATAATAATAATAATAATAGGACAGATGGATATTTACCACATCACCTTTCCTTTTAATTAATTACAATATATTCATGAACTACAGCTGAGAATTGTTTCCAGATGGTCCGTTTTTACAGTTGCACAGCGGTTACACACACACACCACACACACACACAACACCACACACACCACACACACACACACACACACACACACACACACGTTTACTTCTACAAAGAGGCTCGAAACTGTTGTTATTCGTGTTTTTTGTTTGAGTTTTTTTTTTCCTTTTAGCTTTTTCTACCAAGAGTCCTTTTTTCTTTCTTTTTTTTGAGAAATAAGAAAAGTGAAAATGTGTATGTTTTTTGTTCATATTTAATTTATTTAATTCATATTTATGTTATTTATTTTAATTTTAATTTTATTATGTATTGACCATAATACATTTTGTATAAATGGTCTGTATTTGTCTTGTGAATTGTCTTAAATGTATTAATATTTTTACTGACAAAAAATTGCCAAGAAGAAATGAACGGTATCGGTATCAGTATCGATGAAAATGCAAGAAAAGTATTGGTATCGTATCGAATCCTAAAAGTGTGGTATCGCCCCTCCCTCATGCGCGTCGCCGCTGCGCCTCGGCGTCCAAAACTAATTTGGTCTCTCTCTCTCTCATATTGTGCATTTCTTTCTGGGTCAACACATCTGCTTGCCATTTCTGATGCTTGTCCATGTTTAAGTGGACACATTACATCAAATATTCTATTTATAGCAAAATTATGAGTTGTCATGATTTTGGTAAGTCTATCTTAACTAAAACCATGACTATTTTTTTTATTTTTTTTATTACAATTATTCATAAATGAAGTGAAACCCCCAGAAACACTGCCGAATCCCAGGAATTAAGTTTTTCATTATTTTGCAATTGTAGAGTCTGAACATTTAGACATTTTTAATTATGGTAATTTTGACATAAAGTAAATAAAAAAGCATTCCTAATTTGCGTTTTTTTCCCCTCCAGACTAATCAAAGCTCGGTTATGTGTGGAAATGGAATAGGTCTAGCATACTACTTGATGAATACAAAACTGCAATGCTTATAGTAGCCTATGTATGTAGGAAAATAATTAGCCTAATTATGTAATGATACACGTTTCAGGGTGAATTCATGTTGATTGGAACCCTTTTTCCAGTCATCTCAATGGAAAAAAGTGTTCCAACCTGAATTTACCCCGATATGATTTATCATTACTCATTAATCTGCGTCCTGTTTAATGGAGTTCTTAGGAACGTCTTACACTTCGGATAGCCTACAATAGGAAATAATTTACTGATATTTGAGAACTTACCTTATAGAGACAGAATGTGCATGTCGGATAGAAGAAGATTAAATCGCAGGAATTTATTCAGGATCAAATTCATTGACATGCAAGTAAGCGCATTTCGTGTCTAAAATACTGGATCGATTTTTTTCCTTTCCTTATTTGCCTTATTTGCGTTTTAGCTCCTCCTTGACAGAACGAAAGGAAAAGGAACGAGAACGGATGAATCCAGTGTAAAACAAGTTATAGCCAATCGCATACGCGGCTGCAGCTGATCGATTATTGAAACATGAGTGATCAATGCAATGTAATAAGGCTAATGAAGGCTGTATTAGAAATGTGTTATTTAAACCGCAAACATAGATTTTATTCAAATGTGTAGCCTGTCATGTTTGAATGGGGAGGAGAATATAACGTGAGTCATTGTTTGGAGCAAGACTTAAACACGGAATGTACTTTCACATTTAAAGAGTGAAACAAACGGAGGAGAGCTGAGACAACACCGAACACACCGAAGAAATCACTGCTGTGGAACATGGCCAACAACTTTAAAAAACTCACTTTGTCCGACACAGACATCAAACTGGTGAAAAAACCCAGCGATCTCGGTAAGTTAAGCACGATATCCGTTTAATAAGTAGATTTATTGGGTCATATATAAATGTAAACGAGCAAAAAGCTACACTCTAAAAAATGCTGGGTTGTTTTATCCCAATTTTGGGTCAAATATGGACAAACCCAGCCGTTGGGTTACATTTGTATAATGCATATTTAATCCAACATTTGGATTTGTCCATATTTGACCCAAAATTGGGTTAAAACAACCCAGCATTTTTTAGAGTGTAGGCCTATTTCTGTTTTTATTCATGGCTATTTCTTTTTACAAGAAGCTATAGCCTATATGAATCGGATGACATTGCATTAGCCTATAGAATTGCAATCTATTGGCAATAAACGCTCTAAATAATATTTTGTTTTGATAGCCTATTTACATTGCAATCTACACAAAACACATTTTTACTTGAAATCCAAAACGTTACAAGCTCTAGGCATCGAAATCGTAATGAAAACAACCCGATAGTTTCCCATTTAAAGTGAGAATGTGTGAAAGAAGAATGGCAGTCAGATTGTGTATGATCTTCAGAAGGTTTTGCACTAATGTTATGTATTATTTTTAATGAATGCTGTATGACAGATATCCTACCTTTAATCAAGCCTGCATGATGTGTAAATATTTCAGATGTATGCGACGACAACCCTGATGTGTTAAGAGTTCAGCTGTCTTGTGGTCATGTCTCAGATCCGATGTCACTGACAGATTGTTGCAAAGCTCAACTGTTTGATGTGAGTGTATTTATTTTATTACATTTTTAGAGCTCAGTAAAGATTTAAAGTGAAGTGTTTCTGGTCGTCTGCAGCTACAGCCTGTTGTTATAGGGTACGCTGTTCATTAAAGGTACAATATGTAAGATTTTTGTAATAAAATATCCAAAAATCACTTGCACCGTGTGTATCTCCCTCCAAAGCATACGCAGACACGTGGTTCTCTTGCTACTGGTTTAATTGAAGACTTTTCTCCAAATCCACTGTGAAAACTAAACAGTATAAACAACAAAATACAGAAATGACATAAGCTTGACACAAAGCGGAAGCCTGCGCAAAAGCACGTGCAACAGATGTAATGGCATTTTACTGACACAAAAACAAAAACAAATAAAACAAAATACCTTGTTGGCTGCATGCTGCGAGAAATGGAAATAGTCTTTGAATCTCCTTACGAACATTCAAGTCCTCTGTGACGAAAATAACTCTTTATCTGAGCATGTCTGTGCTCGCCGCTTGCTTGCATGAACTATGAATCTGATGTGAAGTTATGCATTTTGCGCATAAACTTGAACCAATCCTTCAAAATAAAGGTACTCCAAATAATAAAAAAATAAATAATGTATAAATAACAAACACAACTTAAATTCTAAATTATGAAAGTGATTGTAGAAAAAATTAACAAATTATATATAAATTATATCAACAATATAATGGCAGCATTTACACAGTGTGATATATTTCCTGCAGTTGTGTACTTACAATATCCCAAAAGTTCTCAAAGATTTTTAATTTCAGAGAAATTCCAATTTTAAATAATGGGCCGTCCCGGAATCCCTGTTCACTTGTCGCATGTCAATGATGTAATATCCGCGTTATCCCTAGTTTTCGCTCGTACTGCCATAGTAACCATGGCGACAGACGTGGACAACAGCGTAGGCTAATGTTTAGCGGCACGCTCACACTGTTGTTGTTTCGTTCAAACATTATGGACCATTGCAAGCAGACTTTGGGACAAAAGGAGAACTTAACCGAGGATCAATATCAGCGTGGCGTTTTCGAGACGCCGAGAGCTAGCGTCCGAGAGCTAGCGTCCGAGAGCTAGCGTCCGCGGCTAACTTCCACTCGACAGAGACGCCGAGAGCTAGCGTCCGCGACTAACTTCGACTCGACTGAGACGCCGAGAGCTAGCGTCCGCGACTAACTTCGACTCGACAGAGACGCCGAGAGCTAGCGTCCGCGACTAACTTCGACTCGACAGAGACGCCGAGAGCTAGCGTCCGCGACTAACTTCCACTCGACAGAGACGCCGAGAGCTAGCGTCCGCGACTAACTTCTACTCGACAGAGACGCCGAGAGCTAGCGTCCGCGACTAACTTCCACTCGACAGAGACGGCGAGAGCTAGCGTCCGCGACTAACTTCAACTTGACAGAGACGCCGAGAGCTAGCGTCCGCGACTAACTTCCACTCGACAGAGACGCCGAGAGCTAGCGTCCGCGACTAACTTCCACTCGACAGAGACGCCGAGAGCTAGCGTCCGCGACTAACTTCGACTCGACAGAGACGCCGAGAGCTAGCGTCCGCGACTAACTTCGACTCGACAGAGACGCCGAGAGCTAGCGTCCGCGACTAACTTCCACTCGACAGAGACGGCGAGAGCTAGCGTCCGCGACTAACTTCAACTTGACAGAGACGCCGAGAGCTAGCGTCCGCGACTAACTTCCACTCGACAGAGACGACGAGAGCTAGCGTCCGCGACTAACTTCAACTTGACAGAGACCGCCGAGAGCTAGCGTCCGCGACTAACTTCCACTCGACAGAGACGGCGAGAGCTAGCGTCCGCGACTAACTTCAACTTGACAGAGACGCCGAGAGCTAGCGTCCGCGACTAACTTCCACTCGACAGAGACGATGAGAGCTAGCGTCCGCGACTAACTTCAACTTGACAGAGACGCCGAGAGCTAGCGTCCGCGGCTAACTTCCACTCGACAGAGACGCCGAGAGCTAGCGTCCGCGACTAACTTCGACTCGACAGAGACGCCGAGAGCTAGCGTCCGCGACTAACTTCCACTCGACAGAGACGGCGAGAGCTAGCGTCCGCGACTAACTTCCACTCGACAGAGACGCCGAGAGCTAGCGTCCGCGGCTAACTTCCACTCGACAGAGACGCCGAGAGCTAGCGTCCGCGACTAACTTCCACTCGACAGAGATGCCGAGAGCTAGCGTCCGCGGCTAACTTCCACTCGACAGAGACGGCGAGAGCTAGCGTCCGCGACTAACTTCCACTCGACAGAGACGCCGAGAGCTAGCGTCCGCGACTAACTTCGACTCGACAGAGACGCCGAGAGCTAGCGTCCGCGACTAACTTCAACTTGACAGAGACGGCGAGAGCTAGCGTCCGCGGCTAACTTCCACTCGACAGAGACGCCGAGAGCTAGCGTCCGCGACTAACTTCCACTCGACAGAGACGCCGAGAGCTAGCGTCCGCGACTAACTTCCACTCGACAGAGACGCCGAGAGCTAGCGTCCGCGACTAACTTCAACTTGACAGAGACGGCGAGAGCTAGCGTCCGCGGCTAACTTCCACTCGACAGAGACGCCGAGAGCTAGCGTCCGCGACTAACTTCGACTCGACAGAGACGCCGAGAGCTAGCGTCCGCGACTAACTTCAACTTGACAGAGACGCCGAGAGCTAGCGTCCGCGGCTAACTTCCACTCGACAGAGACGCCGAGAGCTAGCGTCGCGACTAACTTCGACTCGACAGAGACGCCGAGAGCTAGCGTCCGCGACTAACTTCCACTCGACAGAGACGGCGAGAGCTAGCGTCCGCGACTAACTTCCACTCGACAGAGACGCCGAGAGCTAGCGTCCGCGGCTAACTTCCACTCGACAGAGACGCCGAGAGCTAGCGTCCGCGACTAACTTCCACTCGACAGAGACGCCGAGAGCTAGCGTCCGCGGCTAACTTCCACGCGACAGAGACGGCGAGAGCTAGCGTCCGCGACTAACTTCAACTTGACAGAGACGGCGAGAGCTAGCGTCCGCGACTAACTTTCCACTCGACAGAGACGCCGAGAGCTAGCGTCCGCGACTAACTTCAACTTGACAGAGACGGCGAGAGCTAGCGTCCGCGGCTAACTTCCACTCGACAGAGACGCCGAGAGCTAGCGTCCGCGGCTAACTTCCACTCGACAGAGACGGCGAGAGCTAGCGTCCGCGACTAACTTCCACTCGACAGAGACGCCGAGAGCTAGCGTCCGCGACTGACTTCGACTCGACAGAGACGCCGAGAGCTAGCGTCCGCGACTAACTTCGACTCGACAGAGACGCCGAGAGCTAGCGTCCGCGACTAACTTCCACTCGACAGAGACGCCGCTCTTGCATGAGCTTTATTAGACAGGAGAGCAAATGTACATAAAGCTAATCAATGTTATATAGCTCAACATGATGAAATGTTAGAATATGATCAGTATGTTATGCTAATGTTGATCTAGCGTACTGCTAGTCTCATACACACAAACTAACACACAGAATAACATTATAACTTTAACACACTCAGATATAGTTTAGTGTGATAGTGTAGAGCGAGAGAACAGCGCTGTTACCTCACAAGCTTCATTCGTCTAATAAACTGTCCTGTGAGTATTAATCTCTAATCTGCACTCGCGGGTACGTTAGTCCCGGTAGATTAATGTCCTCACTCCTTTATATCCGCGGGACTCGTCGCTTGCTACGCTGATATCTATCTCTCATTAGCACTCGCGGCCGCTTCACACCACAGTCATGATAAACACATCAATGTATTCACTCATCCATAACCATTATTAGATCATCAGCTTGATGACAAGTTCCATAATTCCGCGTCTTTTGATCAACCAAAGTTCCATAATTCTTTGTTATTGTAAGAGGTTAGTGCCCCCTAGTGGTGAGAAAAAAAATCACATATTGTAGCTTTAATGCAATATATTTCTGTTATGTCCAGAATGTCTAGTAAAAACATATCCTTTTACCTCTCTGTACTTTAGAAAACAAACAAAGTATAATGTCATCAATGCTATGATGTCTAACCTTAAGCATTGTTATTTAATTTCAGGGAGAGATGGTTTTCAAGTGTCCACTGTGTAAGAAAGAATGGCCATTTGATGAAGTCCGAAAATCAGCCAAACTCTCAAATGATGAGCGATTAGGTTTTGAGGATATGCTTGGAACAAACGCTGCTAAGAAGTTTGACATAAAGGATGTATGTACATTTCTGAGTCTTTACCTGTATCTTATTCATTTTAAATATTTACAGTATATGTGAACGTGTTTCTTCATCCCTGTATTTTATCTTTCTGCAGTGTCCGGGTTGTGGCACTTTTATACAGAGGCTGCACACCACAAATCTCGCTGTAGAGTGCTCAGTTTGCACAGAAAAGACCGGGAAAATCTATGAGTTCTGCTGGAAGTGTCAGAGAGAGTGGAAAGGCCCTCGACCTCATGATGACCAGTGTGAAAATGTGGGTTGCAACATCAAGGACCAGCAGCTTCTGAAAGACTGTTCAATGGTCACTTTAACATGTGTGCAGAACGTCCAGTGTCCAGGGATCCGTGCCTGCCCGTTCTGTGGCGTGCTGATTGAACACCTTAGGGTGGGATGTAAAATCATGACATGCCAGAAATGTTGCAAAGGTTTTTGCTTTGTGTGTCTGAAACCTGCTCAAGAGTGCCTACAAACATCTACTCATTTTGTGTTGTGCACCGCTGGAGTCGCACCAAAGCAAGGAGAGGTTCCACGACTGTGAGCAGATGTGCTGTAAATACTACAGTTTATTTCTTTATTTGAGATATAGTCAGGGTGCGATTTGCCGGCGTGGGATTTCCCCCTTTCTGGTCAATGTAGCCCTGCCTCTGCTTAAAGCTACACTGTGTAACTTTTTTTGTTTATTCTTAGCTAAAAAACACTTAGTTCTTTCAAAAATATATGTGCTCATTAATGTATATTTACTTCGTTCAAGTAATAAAGTATTCTTGTGAGTGTATAATATGCCATTGAAAATACACACGGGTGAGGGGTTCGAATGTCGGTCGCCATGTTGCCCCTCCATCTTGAAAGTACATTAGCCAAAGAGGGACAGAACAGAGCAAGGCGAGCGCTTGTGCTTATAAAACTTAAACTTTATTATTTATGTTTGAAATGACGATGGTTTCGCTAGATAAGAGCCGTATTCATCGTCTGGTGTCGTTTAAAGCCCGTTGAAGCGGCGCTGCACTGTCATCTGGACCTTGACCCGTTTGGGGCCCATTGACGTCCATTATATGGAGAAATGTGTTCATCAAAAACCTTCATTTCTTTTCCACTGAAGAAAGAAAGACATGGACATCTTGATGACATCGGGGGGAGTAAACTATCAGCAAAAGTTTTTAAAAGTGAACTAATCCTTTAACGGAGGTGCCACCCAAATATTTTCCACAGGTTGGTGTGATTCTTTAGGGTGTTCATGTAAAGTTTGTAACATACTTTGGTTAAAATTCCTCAATGGTGTAAAACAACAGCCTTACCTCCTCAGAAACAGCTCTGCTCACAGCGGCCCGCTTCGGTGCATGTCTCTTTAAACGATAATGAGAAATAACTTTTTGAGGATTAAAAAGAAACTGAATGATTTTCTTCATTGTATGGTGGTTGTGTGTCCACACACTGCAAAGACACATTTATATGCAAACACCATGTAAAAGTGAATTTTGCATCCGATGACCCCTTTTAAAAGCAGTTGGAGAGTTTTGACTGCATCAAAAATAACTCCTCAACATCCGCTCTCACTGTCTTTGATCACAGGCAAGAGATTTCGTCCAGGAATCGAAAAAAAGAAAGAAAAAAAAGATATTTTTATAAATGAAGAGGTTCCTGCCACAAACCGCATCAGATCTTGCTCTTCCAACTTCCACTCCGTGTGTGTTCTTGAGCAGAACGACTGTGAAAGTGACTTGGGAGAACTGAGTGAAAACCTGTGACACACACACACACACACACAGAGAGAGAGAGAGAGAGAGAGAGAGAGAGAGAGAGAGAGCTCTGTGGAGTGTTGGAAATCTATTATTAGCCAGAAATCGAAACTTTACCAATACAAAAATGCATTACTTTGACACACAAACAAATAAGGCTGGCTTCTGTATTTCTACTAATGCAGTGAATTCATTGATGAAAGTTTTATTGTATACAGTAATAGATACAGTAAGATGTGATACGAAGTAATAAGAAATATCCCAAAATAAAGCCAAATGATGCTACTGATCTAAACAACCAAAGACAGCAATTACTCCATAAATGAAACAAGTAATGGTTATCTTTCCAGAGAACGGTGCAGTTTCACATTCAGATAATTCTATAATAACAGTAGTTTAACCCATTTAAAAGAAAATAATTAACATTTTACACAATTGCCATACTGTAAGATAACTAAAATGAAAGCTTAAATTCAAATGTGTTCAGCTGTGTTTCTTAAATTGTGAACTATACAATTTATTCATTAAATTATCACTTTATCAATTATTAATGTTTATCTTATTTGTCCAGCTCATTTATTGCACATTGCATATTTCATATACACAATAAGTTACACAATATTATGTCCACAGTGCTTTACCTGCAAAACTGCAATCATTGTGACAATCAAACATTATGAAAAAGTCAAAAGTTGAATCATACAACTAACAGTGACAAAAAGAGTAGCAGACCCCCCCCCCCTCCCCCAATAAAACAAAAAAAAAAAAAAAAAAAATACTTATGATCAACAACATTTTCTTTCCTAGAAACATTTTTTTTCTTTTTCTGGTTTAGAATATTATTAGTTTCTTTTTATTTTTTTCTAATTGTTCTGTCATTTACACATTTCTTAATACGTTTGTAATATGCAGTTATGTTGTTTTTTGTAAATTATGTACGAATAATTCCCCCATTATATGGCAGTATCTGATTAAAAAAAAAAAATAGTGCATATTCTTATTCCAAATGAATCCAAGTGAGTCCAAAACATCTACTTTAGACTGTTTACGCTGAAAAACATGCATGCCATAGACTGAGTCCTGGGAATCTCTTCATCAGGTGGAGGTGAAGAACACACACACACACACACGCACGCACGCACGCACGCACATACACACACACACACACACACACACACACAAAAGAAACACAAGCATTAGTTGCAGGATATAATAAGATACAATCATTTTATGCAACAATATAAATCTTTTAAAGCATTTAGTTAATGTTAAGTTCTGCATATACATTTTTTTCATTAGTTTTTGTTTACATTACTTAATAGAATGTACTACAGTGACATGAACTTACAATTAACAATTGCATTTTATGATCATTGTTACTCATATGTTATTGTGATATGTTGTTAAGGCACTAATTAATCCTAACAAATAGAACCTTATTATGAAGTGTTTCTTTTTTTAACAAAGTTACATTTGATATGAATTGAGAAAGTGACAGACTTTTAACAGACAAAGAGATAAAGTTTATGGGTGAAATATTATTAAGAAAATACCTTTTCCACCGCGCATTTTCATTATGGCTTGAATGACGTCGAGTTTTTGAATGCCGTAATGTTCAAGTTTTTCATCCCCTTCAAGATCTTTTCCATTATAAATCAACCTCAGCTGCTCAGGATCTGAAGAAAGACCGGCAAATATTAATAAGTCATTTATTTGGATCGGTGTGATGGAACTGTTACTCACCGGTTACTCCAGGGAAATGACTTAGGGCTTTTTTCTTGAGATCTTTGACGGTGGGTTTCCCAATGGCTTCATTTGATGTTGCCAGAGTTATTGTTTTAATTGTATCTTTATTAATTTTTAAATAGACCTGGAACTCCATTCTTGTTCTGTTCGAGTTTTCTATGTCAAGTGATGAGACACGGAAACATAACGACTTCATAAACAACATTTACTTTCGCTTTTAGTTCTGACATTGGAAAAAAGGGTGTAGACTTGGACTTGCTCTCTGAAAGAAAAGACTGAACACAACACAGGTGTCAAGTTTAGATCATGTCTTCCTATAAACCATTGCACATTTTATTGCTTCCATATCCAATATTAGCCAATACCTAACAGATGTTAAAGATATTTTATTATTTTTAGTGCAGCTGGATTTAAATATAATTTTTCAAAATGTGAGAGACCACAAACATGATGATAAAAAAATTATAGATTTAACAGTTTTGTTCGTATTACGATATGGCCAGGACAGCACACTTCACATCAACAGATTCCCTTCACAACATGTCGAATATTTACCATCTGAGATATGGAACGCCAAAGCTGGTGAAATAATAAATAAATAAATACAAGAAATGCAAAAAACAAACCCAAAAACCACCCAAAAAACAATAAATGAATAAATACATAAATATATATGCAAAGCAATGTGAAATTTTTTTTTTGTTGTTTCCTTATTTATGTATAATTGTATTATTTATTTTCACATTAATTTATAAATTTCTTTGTCTGTATTGTAACGAGTGTTTGTGTGTGTGTGTGAGAGTGTTTGTTTTTTTTGTCTGTCTGTGTGTGTGTGTGTGTGTGTGTAGTATGTGTATGAGAGTGTTTGTTTGTGTGTGTGTTTGTGTGAGTGTGTGTGTGTGTGTGTGTGTGAGAGAGTGTTTGTTTGTTTGTCTGTGTGTGTGCGTGTGTATGTGTGTGAGAGTGTGTGTGTGTGTTTGTGTGAGTGTGTGTGTGTGTGTGTGTGTGTGTTTGTGTGAAGTGTGTGTGTGTGTGTGTGTGTGTTTGTTTTAGTGTGTGTGTGTGTGTGTGTGTGCATGTTTTACCACAGACATGGCAATGTGTGTGTATGTGTGTGTGCATGTTTTACCTCAGACATGGCAAATGTGTGTGTGTGTGTGTGTGTGTGTGTGTGTGCATGTTTTACCTCAGACATGGCAATGTGTGTGTGTGTGTGTGTGTGTGTGTGTGTGTGTGTGTGTGTGTGTGTGTGTTTTACCTCAGACATGGCAATGTGTGTGTGTGTGTGTGTGTGTGTGTGTGTGTGTGTGTGTGTGTGTGTGTGTGTGTGTGTGTGTGTGTGTGTGTGTGTTTTACCTCAGACATGGCAGTCGAACTCAGAGTGGCAAACGAATGGAGATGGCCTATGTGAATATGAATATGAATATAAAGCACAGGTCGGGTGACAATAGAAAGAAAGACAAAATATACACAAAGTTATCAGGTGACATTCTGCTCTGTGAGAATAAAGAAGTCTTGGTCTGGTTGTTGTTTGCACTGGTCACATGTTTACACATCTTCACACGCACAGTCTCAGTTTACTGGAGCTTCATCTGGAGAACAAAGAGAATATTAGTCCTTTAAATACTGTTTAAATACAGTCGAGTGCAGTTTGCTTTCAGTTTGTTTTGTGTGAAGAAAGATATCCTGCCGTGTGCATTCGGCTGGCCAGTGTTTAGATACACATTTTACTGCATTCAAATCCCACTTTCAAATTGAGATTCTGTGATGTACATTGATGTGATAATATGTCCATTTAAAAGTTCACGTGTGTCTTTATAGACATATATACTATAGACTATAGTGTGGGTGCTAAATGTAAAGATCATATTATATCCTGTTGCACTGATTTGTTTAATGAAGTGCCATCATTATAGCCATGACAACTATAATTACTGAAACTGTTTTATTTTTATGACCTATGATTCTTGATTATGAAACTGATAAAAGTCTCAATCTGACTATTAAAGAGCACTTTGAACCTTAATCCATAAATGCCGATGGAAGAGACAGTGTTGCCAGGGTTGCAGAGGTGGACAGTAACAAAGTACATTTACTTGAGTACTGCACTTAAGTACACTTTTGGAGTATCTGTACTTTACTTGAGTATTATTTTTTCTGGAAACTTTTACTTTAACTTCACTACATTTGAAAGACAAATATTGTACTTTTTACTCCACTGCATTTCTGTCAAGGGCCTTGAGTAGAGAGTAGTAACGTCAGGGATGAGTTGGTTGTAAATGAAAGTCTGGTTGACGTCAGAGCTCGACTGATGTTGGTTTCTGACGTCAACCGATTTTCAACCACAATACAACGTCTGTCCCAACGTTGGAGATTAACGTCAATCTGACATTGGATTCTGACATCAACATGATTTAATGTTCAATGTTGGGTTTGGTCTTCTAAATGTGAATGTTGTCATTGTTTTGGAGCACACTAGCTTATAGATAACAGTACGGCGAACATATTCATACTAAAAGCTAAAGAACAGCCGTTTGTGTGTCCGAAACCATTGTAGACGTTATTGAGTGACTTATTCAATCCCACGACTGGAACTGTGTTCTAGAAATACAGTGCTATGCATAAGTTTAGACACCCATGCTAAAGTTGCCTAAAAGAGGAATAAAAAATCATCTTTTGGAAATTTATCTTAATGCCTTAATTTAAAAAATGAGGAAAACTCCAACCTTTAAGGACACCAATTTTCTTTGTGAATGAATAATGTATCGTTAAAAAATAAATGTTCTTCCTTAAAATACAGGGTGCATAAGTCTGGACACCCCTATGTTAAATTCCCATAGAGGCCGGCAGATTTTTATTTTTAAAGGCCAATTACTTCATGGATCCAGGATACTCTGCATCCTGATAAAGTTCCCCTGGCCTTTGGGATTAAAATAGCCCCACATCATCACATAGCCTTCACCATACCTGGAGATTGACATGGGGTACTTTCCATAAGATCATCTTTCAATGCAAATCAAACCAGCTGTTAGGCTAACTGAAATAAAACCATGTCAATCTCCAGGTATGGTGAAGGCTATGTGATGATGTGGGGCTATTTTAATCCCAAAGGCCAGGGGAACTTTATCAGGATGCAGAGTATCCTGGACCCATGAAGTAACTGGCCTTTAAAAATAAAAATCTGCCGGCCCTCTATGGGAATTTAACATAGGGGTGTCCAGACTTATGCACCCTGTATTTTAAGGAAGAACATTTATTTTTTAACGATACATTATTCATTCACAAAGAAAATTGGTGTCCTTAAAGGTTGGAGTTTTCCTCATTTTTTAAATTAAGGCATTAAGATACATTTCCAAAAGATGATTTTTTATTCCTCTTTTTAGGCAACTTTAGCATGGGTGTCTAAACTTATGCATAGCACTGTACATAATATTGATATGAGGGTAGGCAGGCAGAGATTCAGAGGCATAAGGTACTGTAAATATTACATGCAACAATAATAAAACAATGCATTGACATTTACTTTTAGTACTTTTAAAAATGAGTACTTCTGTACTTTTCCCCCCAGGAAAATAATATGTAATATATTTTTGTTCAATAATATTTTTTGATTATTTCGAATTTTGAAGGGATTTTATGATACTACGCAATATTTATATAAAAAAAATATTTTTTTATTTTCACATTTCACATTAAAAGTGTAAGCCTTTAAAAAAATGTTTGAAGTGAGAAAAGTGCCATTTGGAGGCGTTAAAGAAAATAAAAACTTGTAATGTCCTGTAACCAACTGTATAGCTCCCTATATAAAGGCTAGGATGGCTTGAGGAGAAGTAAATCATGGGCTAACTTTCATTTTCAAGTGAACTACTCTTTTAACGAAGCGCGTAAATGCGCGTAACTAACGTAAATCAAGCAAGCTAGTACGTATAGGCCACAAAGTGTTGCAGAAGTAACACATTAGCGGACCAGAGGGGATAATATGGATTTTTACATTTTTAAATACAATTTTTAACCCAACGTTTGCGGTTTGTCCATATTTGACCCAAAATTGGGTTGAAACAACCCAGCATTTTTTAGAGTGTAGAGGTGGAATGCCATTGTAATGTTTTTAATTGAAAGAGAAAGTAAAGTGTCACGTGGGAAATGTGTTATCAGCTGAGCTGGGTTTTAGGGAGATTTGGGAGCGCTGGGGGAATACCGACGTGTATTACCAATAAACACACAACAAGTCAAACCACTTTATTGTCTTTTCAAAAGGAAGAACGATAATCACACATCTAAAATTCCCCTTTGAATACATCATTCAAATTTGATAAGGATGAGTCACAGTTTTTATTACGAGGTGAAACAGAAACTGGATACAGTCGAGAACTGGAATATCTAATAAAGTAGAAGTACTAATTATTTGGCAAGTTTTCTAAAGTGAAAAGCATAACTCTCTATTAATGCCTGAAGTCCTTGCAAGCTTTTGAGGTTTTTGTAAGGTTTTGAATAGTAATTGCTTCTGATGGATTTGGTAATACCGTCCTGGGTTACAATGATCTTCATTCATTTATTTATGTATTCTTAATTCATGGTAATGCAACACAAAATACCACAACAACAATCCAACAGACACAACAAAAATACATTCCATGACAAGAACAGAAAATTAAATCTTATAAACTCCCATTCTTATATTTAAAAAAACTACAAATTAGATGGCCTCACCGACATGACAATAAATAACAAAACCAGAAAAATAACAAAATAGCCCAGACCAGATGTAATTTACTTTCAATTTAAATTTTTTTATTTATTTATTATTTTTATTAATAATTCTGCTTACAAAACAAACAAGAACAATGATGACAACTCTGGCAACGAAAACAACCACGAGACCATTATCGTTTTAACAATTGTCACATTCATCTCTGTACAAGTTAAGTATCTTCTGTTTATACTTATATTTAAATTGAAGAATATTTGAACAACATTTTAGATCATTTTCTAAAAAAAAGAAAAAATTTCACCCCAGAAACTGAAACACACATTCGTCCCAATCTTCACTTTAGAATGAATTTTACATTATGCATTATTCACATTTAATCATGAATATGTAGCCTATATATATAGTCATTCTTAGTAGTCCTCTGGGAGGTATGGAAAAAAAAGTAGAATTGGCAAATAGTGAACTTCCACATTCAACTGAGTGCATAATTTCATAATTTGTTTTTAACATGTTATATTGACAATATCTATAGTGTTTTATTAGTAGTGTTCATGGCAGCAATGAACTTTTTTACCCCGAAACTGCAGAATGTTTTTTTTAAACCTTAGAGAGGGGAAAAAGAAAAGAAAAGAAAAGAGAGAACGTCCACGCCCCCGTTTGCACAGAGCAAAAGAGAGAGCTGTGTGAAGACGACGTGTGTTTATTTACTGGCATATTATACTCGAGTAACTTCAATCTTCCTCTATCCCAGCATTCCTGACCGAACACAACCAGAATGGCCTGTCGTGTCGATTATGTCTACAGACCCAATGATATCGATGAGTTTTGCACAGTAAGAGCAAACATATTTGCTACTCTGAGTAGATTATATTTAATTTCATTTTTGATTGAAACCCTTGTTCTATAAATAGCTAGTTGGAAAGTAGCCTGTGCAAAGGAGTGCTAAAAATAATTATGATAATTTTTGCAAATCCATCTGAACTCTGAATTGCTTTTCTAAACTTTTTTCAGATAAAAGTGACAACGACCTGAGCATTTCAAGGGCTAAACTATCCTGCGGTCACGTCACGTCTGCCAGGACTTTAGTGGAGAGCTTGCACAGTTCAGCTGAAGAATGTGAGTTATCAGGTCTTCTGATCTATTCAGATTCAGAGTCAACTTTAGTGTCATTGTGCAAGTACGAGCCAAGAAACACAGTTAGCATCTGACCAGAAGTGTGAACAGTAAATATATATAAAATATAGCTGCAAGCAGCAATCACCGGGGCCAAGCGCAAGCAAGACGACAAGACATGCCAAACTGGCTGGGAGTGTGAGACCCACTGCAGCAAGGAGCAATTAAAGACATTTGAAGATGAATTTTGGCAAAATGGTTGAAAAATCACATACAATAACTAAAAATATGATTATCACTTTCGACCAATAGGTGGCGCAATTACGAAACTGATGTGATGTGGTCAGAGTGAAGTGACAATGACACATACAAAGTTTGGTGTCAATATGTCAAGGCATTGCAGATATAAAGCCTGAATAGTCATTTTGGCATCATGCCTCAACTTTGCCACTGCGGTATATGAAAACGGTTTCGTCTATCGACACGAAATCCATAACTTTTACTCTGCACGGTCAGGAGATGACACGATCCGATTTTGGTGAAAAATCGGACGTTCGGTCTAGGAGGAGTTCGAAAAAGTAGGTTTTAAAAGAAAATAAAGATGGCGGACAGGAAGTTTGGCTGACTATGGCAAAAATGGTATCTATGTTTTCAGCATAACCCAAGGAATCTATTGAGATCAGTGTCATTACTATAGGCAAATTTATTCAAAAGTTATTAGCATTTTTGGAAATTCATTATAACTTTTGACCAAAAGGTGGCGCTGTCACATAAATTTTTGAGTACCTTTAGGGCGTTGTACTGATGACCCATACTGAGTTTCGTAACGATACGTTCATGCGTTCATAAAATACAGCATTTTAGCACATAATTCAAAATGGCTGACAGCCAAATGGCCGATATGGAAAATTGTATATCAGTCGACTCAGCACGATGCCCTGAATCTAACGAGACAACTTTTGTGATTTTTGGACAAACCGTTCAGAAGTTATAAGCAAAAATATAAATTCGTCATATCTCCGGACCAGTAGGTGGCGCTGCGCCGAAACGCAGCATGTAGCCTCAGGTCATGCTTGTGATGACATGTACCAAATTTGGTCTGAATCCGATAAAGCGTTGTGGAGATACGGCCTTACGTCTGTTTTCGCAAGCGCTACGTAAAATTTATTTGCGCGGTATTCGAGAACGGTAATTCGAATCAACTTGAATTCCATAACTTTTGGTCGTCAAGGTCTGGAGATGATCTGGTTCATTTTTCGTGAAATTCGGAGCAACGGCCTAGGAGGAGTTCGAAAAAGTAGGTTTTTCGGAAAATTCAAAATGGCGGGAAAACTATTATGACGGAAAATGACGTCATAGGGTGCAGTCGAATCGTCATGAGCTCAGGAATCAGAGGAAAAAATAATTTTGTTTCTAGCCCTTGTGGTTCAAAAGTTATTAGCATAAACATGAGTGAAACTTTGGACAGCTGGTGGCGCTAGAGGGAATGAGTTGGAGACTCCAAATTTGCTATGGTGATAGTTCAGGCTGTCCTCTATCACTGTGCAAATTTGTATAAGTTTCCCGCAAACGGTTCTATAGGCTGCCATAGACGCCCAGTCGGAAGAAAAAAAAGAAAAAGAAGAAGAATAAGAACGGGAACAGATACAATAGGTTGCCCGCACCTTCAGTGCTTGGCCCCTAAATATAGCTGCAAGCAGCAATCACCGGGGCCAAGCGCAAGCAAGACGACAAGACATGCCAAAGTGGCTGGAAGTGAGAGACCAACTGCAGCAAGGAGCAATTGAAGACATTTAAAGATGAATTTTGGCAAAATGGTTGAAAAATCACATACAATAACTAAAAATATGATTATCACTTTCGACCAATAGGTGGCGCAATTACGAAACTGATGTGATGTGGTCAGAGTGAAGTGACAATGACACTTACAAAGTTTGGTGTCAATATGTCAAGGCATTGCAGATATAAAGCCTGAATAGTCATTTTGGCATCATGCCTCAACTTTGCCACTGCGGTATACGAAAACGGTTTCGTCTATCGACACGAAATCCATAACTTTTACTCGGCACGGTCTGGAGATGACACGATCCGATTTTGGTGAAAATCGGACGTTCGGTCTAGGAGGAGTTCGAAAAAGTAGGTTTTAAAAGAAAATAAAGATGGCGGACAGGAAGTTTGGCTGACTATGGCAAAATTGGTATCTATGTTTTCAGCATAACCCAAGGAATCTATTGAGATCAGTGTCATTACTATAGGCAAATTTATTCAAAAGTTATTAGCATTTTTGGAAATTTCATTATAACTTTTGACCAAAAGGTGGCGCTGTCTCATAAATTTTTGAGTACCTTTAGGGCGTTGTACTGATGACCCATACTGAGTTTCGTAATGATACGTTAATGCGTTCATAAAATACAGCATTTTAGCACATAATTCAAAATGGCCGACAGCCAAAATGGCCGATATGGGAAAATTGGATATCAGTCGACTCAGCATGACGCCCTGAATCTAACGAGACCACGTTTGTGATTTTTGGACAAACCGTTCAGAAGTTAAAGGCAAAAACATAAATTATTCATATCTCCGGACCAGTAGGTGGCGCTGCGCCGAAACGCAGCATGTAGCCTCAGGTCATGCTTGTGATGACATGTACCAAATTTGGTCTGAATCCGATAAAGCGTTGTGGAGATACGGCCTTACGTCTGTTTTCGCAAGCGCTACGTAAAATTTATTTGCGCGGTATTCCAGAACGGTAATTCGAATCAACTTGAATTCCATAACTTTTGGTCGTCAAGGTCTGGAGATGATCTGGTTAATTTTTCGTGAAATTCGGAGCAACGGCCTAGGAGGAGTTCGAAAAAGTAGGTTTTTCGGAAAATTCAAAATGGCGGGAAAACTATTATGACGGAAAATGACGTCATAGGTTGCAGTCGAATCGTCATGAGCTCAGGAATCAGAGGAAAAAAGAATTTTGTTTCTAGCCCTTGTGGTTCAAAAGTTATTAGCATAAACATGAGTGAAACTTTGGACAGCTGGTGGCGCTAGAGGGAATGAGTTGGAGACTCCAAATTTGCTATGGTGATAGTTCAGGCTGTCCTCTATCACTGTGCCAATTTGTATAAGTTTCCCGCAAACGGTTCTATAGGCTGCCATAGACGCCCAGTCGGAAGAAAAAAAAGAAAAAGAAGAAGAATAAGAACGGGAACAGATACAATAGGTGCCCGCACCTTCAGTGCTTGGCCCCTAAATATAGCTGCAAGCAGCCATTACGGGGCCAAGCGCAAAAGCAGACGACGAAATATGCCTACATGGCTGAAAGTGTGAGACAAACTGCAGCAAGGAGCAATTAAAGACATTTGAAGATGAATTTTGGCAAAATGGTTGAAAAATCACATACAATAACTAAAAATATGATTATCACTTTCGACCAATAGATGGCGCAGTTACGAAACTGATGTGATGTGGTCAGAGTGAAGTGACAATGACACATACAAAGTTTGGTGTCAATATGTCAAGGCATTGCAGATATAAAGCCTTAATAGTAATTTTGCATTGTGCCTCAACTTTGCCACTGCGGTTTACGAAAACGGTTTTGTCTATCGACACGAAATCCATAACTTTTACTCGGCACGGTCTGGAGATGACACGATCCGATTTTGGTGAAAATCGGACGTTCGGTCTAGGAGGAGTTCGAAAAAGTATGTTTTAAAAGAAAATAAAGATGGCGGACAGGAAGTTTGGCTGACTATGGCAAAATTGGTATCTATGTTTTCAGCATAACCCAAGGAATCTATTGAGATCAGTGTCATTACTATAGGCAAATTTATTCAAAAGTTATTAGCATTTTTGGAAATTTCATTATAACTTTTGACCAAAAGGTGGCGCTGTCTCATAAATTTTTGAGTACCTTTAGGGCCTTGTACTGATGACTCATACTGAGTTTCGTAACGATGCGTTCATAAAATACAGCATTTTAGCACATAATTCAAATGGCCGACAGCCAAAATGGCCGATATGGGAAAATTGGATATCAGTCGACTCAACACGAAGCCCTGAACCTAACGAGACCAATTTTGTGATTTTTGGACAAAACCGTTCAGAAGTTATAAGCAAAAACATAAATTCTTCATATCTCTGGACCAGTAGGTGGCGCTGCGCCGAAACGCAGCATGTAGCCTCAGGTCATGCTTGTGATGACATGTACCAAATTTGGTCTGAATCCGATAAAGCGTTCTGGAGATACGGCCTTTTGTCTGTTTTCGCAAGCGCTACGTAAAATTTATTTGCGCGGTATTCGAGAACGGTTATTCGAATCAACTTGAATTCCATAACTTTTGGTCGTCAAGGTCTGGAGATGATCTGGTTCATTTTTTGTGAAATTCGGAGCAACGGCCTAGGAGGAGTTCGAAAAAGTATTTTTTTCAAGCGCTCGCCTTGCTCTGTTCTGTGATGCGCGTTCGTGACGTCACGTAATACGCAGTTACGCTGTAAAGGTCACGCTTCTGTGAGAAGTAAAACATTTCTGTCCTGACGAAAATGTTCTTTTAGGCTTTTTAATATTCCAACACAGGATACGCACACGAGATGGGCATTTTAACCGATAAACTGACACAAAGACATTTGAATATGTGTGTATGGTCCTCCTTCCGCACATCTGTAAACACTGACTCGTCAAGCGTGACCTTTTCAGCGTAACTGCGTATTACGTGACGTCACGAACGCGCATCACAGAACAGAGCAAGGCGAGCGCTTGTTCTTATAAAACGTAAACTTTTTTATTTATGTTTGAAATGATGATGGTTTCGCTAGATAAGAGCCGTATTCATCGTCTGGTGTCGTTTAAAGCCCGTTGAAGCGGCGCTGACACTGTCATCTGGACCTTGACCCCGTTTGGGGCCCATTGACGTCCATTATATGGAGAAATGTGTTCATCAAAAACCTTCATTTCTTTTCCACTGAAGAAAGAAAGACATGGACATCTTGATGACATCGGGGTGAGTAAACTATCAGCAAAAGTTTTTTAAAAGTGAACTAATCCTTTAACATGCCTCCATACGGCACACTATTATGGCTCTTACTTTTGCACTTTCCTTTCTACCTCATGATGCCATTTTGCACTGATGTGGTCACTGGTCATTTACACACACACACACACACACACACACACACAAACACACACACACACACACACACACACACACACACAAACACACACACACACACACACACACACACACACACCTCATTCTCAATAACATACTTTCTGTGTTTATACTTTAATGTAATATATTGCACTTATGGTTTTTTTTTTTAGACAACTGCATTGAGCTGAGCAATTATCAGCAAAAGTGTTTTTAAAAAGTGAACTAATCCTTTAATGTACAATGCAGACTTTTAAAAAAATTATTCAGACCTTCAATCTGTCTGGCGTATAGTTTGTCGTATCTTTTCTAACTGATCCACCTTACTCCCAAAAATCCCCTAGACTTAAGGCAGGAATACACCACACCACTTTTACACAGATTTTCGCAGTCTGGAGGACTGATTTTTATGTTATATAAGGATTATTATGATGAATGTTTTAAAATTATTTTTATTGGTATAACTTCATGTAGTCAGATTAATTTAGTGATTTATTTAGTGATTTAATTTAGTAATTTAGTAACTTATGAATTAAACAATTTAAATGTTCCTTTTGTTTAGGCATGACATTTTAAAATTTTATCTCAACAATCTTGCATTTTTTCACAGGGACACGTGGAAATGAAATGTCCGATATGTACAAAAGTGTGGCCGTATGGTGAAGTGAGAACACTGCTTACACACGGGGGAACAACTGTATTTTAAAGACACACTTCGGGAAAATGCCGCTAAGAAGATGATTGATATCAAAGGGGTATACACTTCTATTCCCACTTTTTTGTTAGTAAACCAAAGCTGTCTATTCCGATATTTACGGCCTCTTTCTCCCCAATGTTCTGGCTTGTTCAGTGTCCAGGTTGTGGATCCTTCACTGAAAGAAAGCACTCCTCTGACCTCTGCGTTCGGTGTGTGTTCTGCACAGTACAGACGGGGAAACACACGAGTTCTGCTGGCAGTGCGGGAGAAACTGGGAAGGGCCTCGACCTCGCACGGAGAAATGTGACAATCTGGGCTGTTCTGACAGTGACTTCAACATGCTGAGAGACTGTAAAATGATTACTTTGACATATTGTGAAGACAAAATCCTTCAGTGTCCTTCGATCCGTGCCTGTCCGGACTGTGGCATGCTGATCGAGCACTCGGGGGAAGGGTGTAAGAGTGTGGCATGCTGGGGCTGTAAAAGGTCGTTCTGCTTCGTGTGTCTGAAATCTCCTAATAATGGCTGTTGTACATCTGGCGCCGCACCAAGACAAACATCAATTCTTGAATGAGCTTTTTTCTGTCAAAACATGAAGTTCAGATCTCTGAACATTATTGTTATTAATACACCGCTCTGCAGTAATTTGAAAGTGATTGCAGTACCAGTTTTGGCCACAATCTGTGGTCAATCTGTTGGTTCCTTTAAGGTACAATATGTAAGATTTTTTGCATTAAAATATCCCAAAATCACAAGGCTAGTGTTATATATATTTTTTAAGTTGATTACTTACAATATCCCAAATGTTTCCAACTATTTTTAAATCATGAGAAAATTGTGATTTTAAACCGAGGAAGCGGGGCGGGTGAGCTGGAGTCGCGGCGTCATATCCGCGTTAGCCTCGGTTTCCGCTCGTACCGCGCGGAGTCCTGGACACATGCGGAAGTTGTAGTTGTAGCGTCTATCAAGCTACAAACGTTAGCTTGTGTCGTGCAGTCGTTATGAACACAATTATTCTTTACCGATTGCAGCCGGTTCTGTCGACAAGTCCCCATAAACGTACGGGTCAATGTTATATACTCCAAATGTAGCATTCGGTAATAGTTAGCCTATGTTTATGTAAGGAAAGTATTATTGCTTTAGGCTTGTGTTTAGTTTATTGACTTTATTATCACGTCTGGTGTTTATGGCCATGTAAATAAATATAGCATGTGTTCTACATAAAGATTAATCCGTCTTTTGGCAAATGATGTGTGTGTTCGAATACACTTTTACAACAATTGTTTAGAACACGTAAAACTGCGCAGCGTTATCACAACGAGTTCGACAAATACAGTCACATGATAACCAGTTTAGTATTAAACCTTACTTTTCTTGCGGTTAATTCATTTTAATGAAATAAAAGCATGTCATGAAACGCAACTTTTATAAAAATAGAACTTTACCTCCTCCATGAACATGATTTTCGATTCCCGTCTGATTTACATCCACGGTGGAGTTAAAAACCACAGTTCCCATCATTCCTTCACATCGTCATGATCGTATATGATGACAGAATTTTCATTTTAAAAGTGAACTAATCCTTTAAGCCACTCTTTTAAAACTCTTCACACAGTGATCACAGCATCAGTCATGTGCCGTAAACCAAGGATCCTTCATCAGTGTTTCGGCACAAAATGCATTTAATGATGACATTTCAATTTACATGAACACATTTTTCACCAGCAAACACCAGCAAAACTATATATACCAGTTTGTACATGATTACTGTACATTCTGTGTAATGCTCCTGTTGTTAGTGTTTTTAAGGTCAATGCTTTATGTGTGTGTGTGTGTGTGTGTGTGTGTGTGTGTGTGTGTGTGTGTGTGTGTGTGTGTGTGTGTGTGTGCTGTGTTATGTCTGATAAATTGTCAGCAATTGTAATACAATGTGATTCACAATCTTACCAAGAATAGAAAAGAAATAAGAATATGTGGAAGAATGTGCGGTGTTGGTGTTCAGGAAAACATGACAGACGTTGTTGCTTTTTTGGTTTTCTTGCATGGATGTAATTTTGTGGTGATTTTCTGTAAAATATTACATGTAAGAATGTAAAAATAAAAATATTTGTGTTTATATGTAACACTACTGCTACAAAAAGAAAATTGCTTATGAAAAGTGCATCACTTTTGAGTTGCAATCACTTCAGTTGATGTTATAACTTCAGAAAGTTCACGGAGTCTCCAGCAGATGTCGCTGTGTGTTTGCTGTATTAAACTGCGATGAGAGAGAGAGAGATGTGTTGTGTTCAGGCCACTGTATGATTAACTTGATACTGGAATCATTTCGAGGAAAGTTCTTCTTACTATATATATACACACACACACACAAAGAATTGGAATAGAAAAGTTCCAAGAAACGGTTCTATCCATAAATGTTAAATAATAATTAGGTAATAATTGTGATGTTTGTTGTGAAGTTTGAATAATTCACAGAGACACTGGTTTCATGCGACTTCAGTCCTCTCTTTTACAGGTTACAACTCAACACATCTGAGACTGAGGCGCCATCCTCAGGTAAGGAATAATACTACAATTACCATACATCACAATAATAGCATTATGTGTATGTTTTTCAGAATAAGAGTCCACAGGTGATCTGAATAAGAGATCCAGCACAGTCAGTGTGTGTGTGTGTGTGTGTGTGTGTGTGTGTGTGCGCGTGCGTGTGTGTGTGCGTGCGTGCGTGCGTGCGTGTGTGTGTGTGTGTGTGTGTGTGGGGGGGGGGGGCTGTAGGGTTGTAATGACCGGTCTGTTAAGTCAAGCACGTGCTGAAACTAAAGCTTGTGGCTGGAACGAGGCCTTTATAGCGTCAGTGTGGTTTGCCATCGGGTTCTTCTGTAATGAACATAAAGCGGGTCGAGCGCACAGATCTCCATCGGGCCGCTGTGATGTGGTCAGCAGAACTCGACTGATGGGAATCACTAAACGCTCTGAACACAGATGTTCTTCACTGCAAAAACAAGAGATCCGTGATGAAAAGAAACCAGTAGCTCCTAAAAACATGCAGATGGACTTTTCCTTTTTAAGAAGATTTGTATTAATAAACTCACGGCTGTCAGAGATGATGAGGTCTCAGCTGTGTCTCAGACGGGAGAATAAAAAGTCAAGATGACTGTGGAGAGAGTGAGATTACTGGGATATTTCTTTAGGAGAGACATCTGAGAAGCATTGATCTCATTATCTCATCGCAGTGCAGTCCAGGAGCGAGACTGGGAGATCTTTCCTTCAGGAAGTGCTGGTTAATTGCAGACAGATGTCTTGTCCTGTGTTTGTAATCATACAGTGGACTTCGAGAGTTTAAAGCGGTGGTATAATGCCCTTCTCACAAGATGGAAAATAAGTCTGATGTCCCCAGAGTGTGTGTGTGTGTGCAGTTTTATATATCATGTTAAAGTCACTTTTTGAGGATAAGCAAAAACACACCGTTTTGTGTCTGTCCCTTTAAATGCAAATGAGCTGCTGCTCCCGGCACAGGGGGCGGTGTGTGTGTGTGTGTGTGTGTGTGTGTGTGTGTGTGTGTATAATAATCCTGCCCACTCATTCACATAAAACTTTACATTATTACTTTAAAATTGGTAAGACATGATGCTCTATGCGAGGAGGCGTGAATCATCATGAATATTGATATATTTCACACCTGGGAAGAGAAAGTCCCTCCCATAATGCCCCTATCAGGTGAGACTGTGAGGGAACTAGAACAAACAATGAGGAGAGATTAGAATGGCTCATTTTGTTTGGATTTATTTACAAACACAACATAATCCAAAGATACATTATTATTGAGCACAATGATCTAAGCAGAGAGACGTATACAGTCAAACACCTTTGTGCCATTCCTGAAACACTTCCTGATCACCATACCTGTAATACCAAGGTGTGTACTTCATTTGACCATGGTCATGTAGAGACTCTGTGAATGTGAAAGTGGCATCTGGTCCCTGCACAAAAACTACAACAAAGAAAACAACATTTATTAGAAATAATGAGCAGACGCTTGAGAAACTGTACCTCTCGTTGCTGTCA
>JARPMJ010006234.1:0-54639 GCA_033366665.1 Phoxinus dragarum
ATTTTGATTGTCTGTGAAGTGTAGAATAGCCAAAAATAATCTGAGAATTAACACAAATGTTTTAATAAAGACTGATGCTTTAGATTTTTTTTTTCTGTCTGTATCTTGGCTACTGATGCAGTTTAAAGCTGAATAGGATTTTCCGTCCCTTTTGCCTTAACTGAATATAATTCAGTTGTGTTAACAACGAATGTAACTTTTTATAATTAATAAATAAGAATATTTGATCTCTATGAATAAGTCGTGGATTTATTTGAAATCTTGGTTGTGCGTTTTCTTTTCACTACATACTAATTGTCCAAACCCTGATTCTTTGTCATTCCTTTAAAATTGTATTCTCGCAAGTGTGAGATTTGGAGGGCAAAATGTAATTCATGTATAAATGTATACAATTCAGCTTGTTCATCCCACAAAAATATTGTCTGTATGGCTTTGGAAGACTCAAATATTTCATGATTCATATTCTGATTCCTTACATGTTTATTTGGAATTTTGGAACTTCACAATATTTGATGAACTTTTTTTTTTTAAGGTTCCAGATGTTCAGTAAATGACTGCATTTTTGAGTGAACTTCACATTTTAAATGCCTTGCTTTTTCCAGTAGGAGGCGTCACTTCCTTACACAGGATCCCCAGATCCTGGAAGTTTGTAACAGTGTGGTGAACAAAATAAACATCACTTGAATGATACTAAAAATTTTTTTAGCTTGCAGCACACATGCTTCCAAAATATAAGCGCTTTGGTGTTCCAATGAGAATGCTTGTGTCCTATCCCCCAAAAACCCGACTCTGTAGGCTTCTTTTTTTTTTTAATTAAATGAATGAAAGGCTCTTAAATACCCCTGAAAAACCGGGAATGATTCAGAAATCTGGTAAGTTAACATTTTTAAAATACTTAAAATAACAGTCTATTTATTTTAAAAATGTCTATTTGTATGCATTTTAAATTAATTTAATTAATTTAAATGCATATTTAGATTTAGTTTGTAAATGTATAATTAGTTTTAATTGTGCGTTTTTTTGACAAACCTAGAGATTTTTCTCGAAATGGATACATGTATAGAAGCAGCACCCTGCCCTGTTCTCTCTAGCAACAACCACATAATGAATGACCACTCTCTCTCTCTCTCTCTCTCTCTGACTCCTCCCATATGCAGTGCTGTATAAGTAGTGTCCTGATCTTTCTCCTCAGTAATTCCTCTTCAGATTCTTCCAGGATTTTTGACCCCTGACCTCCGAGGATGGATAACGCCACATACAGCTACGTGAACGACTGCACTCCGCTCACTAACTGTAAGTCCGGCCGTAAGGCTGGCGGCTCCACGGTGGTCAACATGAGCCAAGCGGGCAAGAAGCCACCAAACGACTACCTGGTCTGGTCACTCTGTAACACTCTTTACGTCAACTTCTGCTGCCTGGGATTCATGGCTCTGATCTACTCCATCAAGGTGAGCTCCAACACCAAATGTCTTTGTGTGGCTTTAACTTCTTCAGAAATATTCCTGGATGTCACATGATGGACCATCAAAGTTATTAATTGGATTCAAAAATGATTTTACAGCCCAATGCTATGCAAGAACCTCTAGTTTAGAAACAGATTATCTACTGGTGCTTTAAACCAAAGCGCCAATCTGAAGAACCGATAATGCAAAATCCAGAACTTTTTAATCTCCAAAGTACCATAAAGTGATGCAATAGAAAACTATTTTGGGTTCCTCAAAGAACCTTTCAGTGAACAGTTTTTAAAGGTAAACATTTTTCTTAGTGTGAAAAACATATTAATTTAATTTTACCTTTTCCAAAAAATACATTTTTGTGAACCGTAAAGTTCCCAACAACCATTGATGCCAATATTTTTAAGAGTGCTGAGAATGACTTAATGCAAGGAACCATTTAAGAACCTTGATTTGAGTTCATGTGCTAAAACACGACTGTCCGAGACTCATTTCCGTTCTTTGTGTTTTTCAGGCTCGAGATCAGAAGACCTTGGGCGACTTGCGTGCAGCACAGGAATGCTCAGACAAGGCGAAGTGGTACAACATTCTGGCGTCGGGCTGGAATCTCTTGATTCCGCTGCTGTTGGTGGGTCTGCTGGTCCTGCTCCTGGTTCATCTGGGAAGCTCAGAGGGAGCGTTTGATTTCTTCGGTGAAGATGGATTTCAGAGTTTCATGAAGCTCTTCAGCAGGTAGACCGAGCGACTCAAGCAATCCCTCCACCAAAAGCTCCTGCAAACCTTCTGGACAGTTCAAGCTCTCTTCACTTTATCAGCATGATATTTTCTTTGGCTGTGTGATAAATTTATTAGAATTTTGATTTGTTTTTCATAAATAATGTCAATGTACTGTATATCTATCCAACAATTCTATTTTATGAAGTTAATTTGGATCAACTGTATTTAATAAAATATTTAATGTCCTCAGTAGCCTATTTTTCCACATGCGTCTCCTTGAACAGATTTCTATCAACAGTGGGATGGGATTAAATAAGTAGGCCTACATGTTTCGACGACAAAAAGGTCCATTGCAATCGTGTAGGGATAGTACTACGCACCGCTCATTCAGAAGTCGCTTTCAAACCAAGCAGCGCGTCGTATTCGCGTTACCAATGACTGGATTTTGCCCGCGAAATTTCGCCAAACGACGCGATATTTCAGATCGGCAAAAAAGATTGAATTTCAGTAGTGTAGCGAATAAGTAATAAACGCCTCGCACAAAAGACCAAGCAACGCGACGAATTCGCGTCACCATTGAAATGTCGTCTAGCGCTGTTAATGTGGCTGCTGCACCTTCAGTGATTTTTGATTCACAAACAAATAATTATTTTGATCCGGTTCTATTTAATAATTCACATGTAGGCCTATATTGTGCTAAATATCATGTTAAGTAATAAAACTACGATGAGGTCGGTGACAGCCAAATAGTGCAAAATCTGTGTAGGCCTAATTTAAGTAAAAAGAGAACCATAAACAACAAAATAATACCAAAAAAGGACTCCCACTAAGCTGATTTGCTGGTCTGGTCAGGCTTGTCTTTTTCTGGTTTTAGAGGGGTTTTGGTCACTTTTCAGTTGAGACGCCATCTTAAACCAACTGAGACCAGCTTATGAAGATCATGTTAGGCTGGTTTTAAGCGTTTTTCTTTTCATCAGGGAAGTTAATTGGTTATGAAGAGCATGTTAACATGAATTCTTTGGAGTTTGTGTTTCAGGGAGACTGAAGGGGTGCTGTGGTTTAGTTCTCATGCGTCTCTGTAATGTTGGACCGTGCCGCCTGTGCTCAGCGGTGACCCCTCCCAGCTCTACTGGTATTTTTATCATTTAAATGACAGAGCTGTTTGCCAAACTTCACTCCCCTTCTATTTCAGTCGGTATACAGAGTGGACACAGATGTGCAGGGACTCGATTAAAGAGCAGTTAACACACACCCTCATGTCTGCCTATTTCTCATCTGTGGATTCTTGCTGATATCTCGGTTTAAATATTATAGTATAGGCCACACAGCCCATATGGGAAACTTTAATGTTTGCATATATGCTATTCTGTTTATCTTATCTCAGCCCATATGGGAAACTTTGATGTTTGCATATATGCTATTCTGTCTTATCTTATCTCAGCAATACACTGAAAAACACGGTAAAGAAAACATTCAATCACTGAATGGTGCAACTAATCAAACTGCTCAATTTTGTTTACATGTAGCCTACACTTTCTTGATAAATGAGATCAGTTGTTGTTGTTGTTTTTAAATAGACTAGCTGGCAACATGCCACAATTAAGATGTCATTAGAAGGATTGATAATTAATTGTGGCAAACAAACAGGATTGGTTAAACCCTGGGAAAGAACCCAGATACACACTTATTGGATAATGGATAATAACAGAAATGGAAGAAAAAAATAAGAGATTTTGATTTTGTCTCAGCTTTGTTGTTTTATCCAATAAAGTCTAATCTTTTTGGCATCTGGAACGTCTTTCGAGAGATTGTTTCCAAAAGACACAATTAAATCTCAGAGGTCTTTGGTGTTCAGATGCAAATTTAAGATAACATATGTAAAATATAGCATCATCATCATGCTTTAATTGTTTTAATAAACAGAGATGTTAGGGTGAATCTCACAAAACATGTCAAGAACATATTGTTTTATAAAAGGTACATCATTGTTTGATTAAACATTGTTTAAGCCAGGAAAACTGAGGCCACAGGCCAACATAACCATGGTTATGAAGAGAGAGGAAAAAAAAAAAAACCTATACATCTTACCTCACGAATGGGACGAAGAATGCATTTAGGAAACATTGAAAAATACACTCATTAACCTAAATGCCCTGTTGTGTTTATATGTGACTTATGCTTCCTTGAGAATATGGGATTAAAATGTTCTTTAAAAAATATATATATAATAGAATAGAACAGTTGGCAGTTTCAGATAACTGGAAACATGTGTTGGAGAAATCCATCTATCACATACATGTATCTAAGTTAAAATGGTGCAGAAAAAGACTTACATAAGATGTCATGAGAAAAGGCCAGAAGGGTTGTGTAAAAACGGCACTGGAAAGTATACCCCAAAAGATTTACATAATAATGTATATGGGAAAAGGTCAAAAGATCATGTGAAAGCGAAAATGATGTATAAGACCTGAAAACTGACCAGTGTAGAATTCAGATGCCTTGCTAACATCTCCCTTTATTGAACTGCTCAATAAAGTTGACTCTTCTGAGACCTGAAACTTCGACTCTGCAAGAATTTCTTTGAAACCTGAATCAGACTTTGAAGACTTAGAATTTTCCACAACACATGCTGGTGTGATGATAAAAGAATTGGTATAAGAATGAGATTTTGCATTGAGGAAGTTAGATGATCAACTGAACTGACATCTCAGCTTTGTTTAAAGGTGGGGTATGTGATTTGCAAAACGGCCGGTAGATTTTGAAAATACACAACTCAAATGGTCCTACCTTCTTTCCTTTGACTCCACCCATTCAAAGAACATGGACCAATCAATGGTACGACCGATTGATTGACGCACTTACTGTCCAATGATTCTAGGTGGTCTTGGAAATAATTGGCTGGAGTTTTTTGAGTCCTGCCTGCTCCACAGATGATTAAATTGCTTAATTTTTATTTCAGTGCTTCTAACTAGGAATAGGATTTTAAGTGATTTTGAAAAAATGGCCAAAAAAGAGAATTACATACCCCACCTTTAATAAAGTCTAATCTTTTGGGATTTTGGATCTCTGACTCTGAGAGATTTCTTGTTGAGAAGTGAAAAAGATGTTTTCCACAACAGGCATTGCATGCCAAATGCAAAAAAAATAAAGAAAACATTAAATATGACAATTGTCCTCTCAATTTTGATTACCATAATGCAGTAAATGTCTGTCAGTGTAAAACACGCACATGCACAAAATTGAACAAATAAATAAAAAATACGCACAATTGTAGTGTATATGAAGCTGAACTGTCTTAAAAAAAACAATATTTAAGTAAAAGAAAGATTTATACGGAATGTTTATACTAACATTTATAATATTATCAATTATTTTATTTTTTTTTGGGGGGGGATGGGTGTTGTCATTACAGTAAAAAGCTAAATATATTTAATTAATTATATTTTAATAAAAAACTGTAGGCCTACTGTATTTTTTTGCGTGTATTTTTTGCATTTCAACGTTTTGTAAAACAACGTGCATGCTAATATGTCCAAATCCAGAAAGGAATGATTTGATACTTGCGAGTAGTCATTTAGCAGCACATAAGCAGTCATTTAGACACATTCATCCGAGGCTATTTACAGTGCGCTTATTACAGGGACACGAACCTCGAGAGCACAGCAGTGATAGCCTCGGTCTGTGGGATGATGAAGCCCCGCCGCGTGTGTTCTTCTGAAACTGAGTTTCTCAGATTGAGTTGCAGCTTCTGTTTTCTTGCTGTCTGTTTTGTCTTCATTAGAGTTGCAGTGGGATTCATCTGCTTTCAGCAGGAGGGTTTTTAGCTTTTAGCTGCCGTGGTTTGAGCACAACCACATTAGGGAGGATCACACACATAAACACCCACAAACTGAAATTACCCTCTGGAGACTGAAGAGAGCAGACGTCTATATGCAGCTGATCTGAGAGGACTGAGGGATAATCTTGCCCTTCCGCCTGGTTTCAGGCTCTATAATGAAGCTCGGTAGTTTCTGGGTGGCTTTCAGCTCCCACCCAGTTTTAATAACAGGTAAGACAGCGGACTTGGTATATTTGTTATCAGTTTTTGGACAGACCCAGGTCTAAAAAGTTTATGTTACTAGGCACGTAGCCTATCTCTTAAAAAAAAAAAAAAAAAGAAAAAAAAAAAAAAAGTTATGGGGTACCGTCGCACTAAATTATTTAATATTGTACACACACATATATAGTCCTGCTAATAAAATATACACCTTTAATCAAATTTCCGAATAACGATAAATAAAGAGTCAATAAATGCACGTGAGCCTACATCTGTTTGTGTGTCGCCCTCTAGCGGCTAACCAAGCCTGCAAATAAATCTCCATTTACAAAAAGATATCTATCTTATGAAAGATATAACGGAATGAACTGATATAGCTACCCTTTTACTTTATACAATCATGTATGTCATGTATGAAATGCCCTGTTTTGTAACAGAAAATCATATTTTGATTAGAAACCCCATAACAGTTTCCTGAGATGTTGATTTGTGACAAACAATTAGAAAATTGGTCCGATTTAAAAGATAATAACAAAATATTCTCATATTTCCTTAAGAGTGCTAAATTTGACCACTACGTTTATGTCAGTCATTTTTAAAGACCAAAGAGAAGTTACTATCATGGTGAAACCAACAAACATTTGGTATCTCTGAAAAGCCCTGAATGTGCTCTTTACAGGACATCCAGACTTAAAACTGTGAGAAATTCACTAAAATATAATGTCTAAAGTCTGTTCCTGGGTCCCAGGAGGATATAGCTAACAGATAATCTATTTTTTTGTGAGTGTGTGTTTTTTAACAGTTACACTAACTACTTTAGAAAAGCATTAATGTTGTTCGAACAACATTATGTAGGCTAATCATCTCTTCATCTTTATTTTCCCACACAGGTCACCCGAGAGCAAATTGTTAATTACACGGACACAAGAGATTAATTCGGTCAGCTGGTGAGTTACTAATTCATAAATGCTGCATGTTTCATGACGTGTGTCAACATTCTGACATCACAGACGTGCTTGAGCGAGTGTGTCAGCTGGTGGTCCACACACTCGCTGGCCCCTCCCCCTGCTGGATGTGGTTGGCCAGCTGGTGTCCCATGGAGACGCAGCTGTGGAGTGGCTGAGAAACACTGGAGACCCTGACACTCATGAGGGACGACATCTGCCCTGTCATTTCACAACGTCCACAGATCCAGATATGCTCATATAGCACTTACACAAGCACTTTTCACCAATATCATACATTTTAGTGTCCTATGATTTCGTTTTGTTTTTAATATTTTAATGCTCAACTCATGTCAGACTATTATGTAACATAAAATTAACCTAGAGTGAAAAGTTGTTACTGTTAAACACATTAAGTCTGTATGCCAATTTAACTTTAACTTTCTAAATTTCTCATAAGATGTCAACATTTTGAAATAATCTGTAAAATTAATTTTCGGTACATTGTCGTTACAATCTGGGTTACACTTTATTTTAAGGTTTCTGTGCTACAGTGTAATTATTTATTTAAGTACTGGGTTATTATAATAAACTACATGTACTTACTATAGAGTTATGGCCCATAGCAACGCGTTATAGCAACAACACCTCAGGCTGACAGAAACGTAAAAATAAACGTGAATTTATGCTACTTTAGTTTTGTACACATTGTCATGTTAATTATTATAAGCAAATGCATTTTGTTTTATTGACCACAATATTATCATTGATATATGTTTGAGAAGGGCACTTTTGATTAATTTTGAAATAGGGCAGGGGCTCGAGCACCCAAGGTTATGGGTTAGGTTTGGGGTTTAGTTTCATGTAATTATGCACAATTTATAACTACTATAGTAATTAATACTATACTATTAATAAATAATGTAAGGACACTGTAAAATAAAGTGTTACCAAATTCTGTTTTCAATTATTAACTTCTTGTAACTATGCTTTCTTTTGACATTATCCGTGTTGACTTAATATTCAATTCATTCTATTTTAATCAATAAATATATAATTACTCCCAGAAATAAAATAAAAGTATAGTTAATATGCAACCCTGTTACTGCACAATTTTGTTACATAAAATGTAACAATTCTTAATAGTGTGACACCCAAGAAATACTATTATTCGGACTCTTTCTACTGCAAGGCGGGGATCTGGGGAAACAAATAATTCCATAAAATTTTCTCAATTTTTACAAATATTTGTAATTTTTCATGCACAAGCATTCATGTTATTCAAATAAAACTATTTTTTTATGGCCAAATAGGTTTATTATCAATATCAATTGCTACAAAGCAACATTTTAACCCCTACTACTGAATAATAGTTTTATTTAGGCTAAATGTGCAAATCTGTAACTTTTAAATCAATATTGTCATCCATTCTCTATATTTTTATTTCATTTGTTTGTAAATTGCATTTAATCTAGTTAAAATACTCTGACGTTTACATGATGTTTGATTGATGTGCATTTCCCCCACCCCCATATTCTTAACAGTGCATGATTGATGTGGACTTTTCAACGGTTTCGTCTCAATCTGTTACATTTGGCCCCCCCTCATTACATGTGCCTATAGAAAACCACATCAGTTAAAAGTAATTGGACTCAGATGGTCCTTCCTGATCATTAAACATTGAAGTCATAGTTGGTTCTTTTATCTTGTGGTTCTTTTATCTTGTTTATACAGGTAAGTCTTTTGTAGTTTAAGTACTTTGTCAATTTGAAGAGAGCTTTGAAATTTGAAGTTAAGCAAATACAATCGGAAACTTTGGTCTCGGATTAGGAACTTTGAAAAACAACTGAGATTTGAAGACAACAAATAATAATGTTTGCTGTCTGACAGTGAAGGATGGGCTCTCTGTCATACAGATGTTAAACACGCATGAATATTAAGCAGATCACCGGCGAGTGTCTTGTGTTTGCATGCAGACACGCGCCATTCCTACGCGCGCGCTCCAGCAGGTGTTTTCGCGGGGAGTTGTGGGAGGAGCGCGCGGTCACAGAGATTTAATTCGGCCTAATTTGCAGGTCAAAGCGAGGCGGCACGCTCTTCATCTTTTCTTTTCATCTCTCCCGCTCTCCTTCATCTCTCCCGCTCGTTTTCGCCCCGCTTTTCTTCTGCCTATGTGGTCTTGAAAACATCCAACCCCCTCCCCTCCCCCACTGCGCTTTCTTTCTTTCTTTCTTTTAGGTGTGCTTGCAAAGGCAAATTGAACAAACACTTAATCCGAGTATTAGGCTAAATATTGACTTGCTGCAGACATTAATGATACCTTTAATCGTGAGGCTTGTGCTATATGTTAGAGAGGATGTTTTTAGAATTTTAACATGAAAAATAGGCAAACTTTTATTAATTATTCCAATTAATATTCCAGTTTCAATTGTTTTTAAATATATGTATTTTTTATTAATAGAAATGTTTCGATATATATTTTTTATAAATGTTTGATTATTTTTTTAATCGAAACATGTTTCCTCATAAACATTGTTTAAATTGATAATAGTGACCTCAATTTCACTCTCCATCATTTTAGACTTATAAAAAAGAAAAAAAGCCAGTTCATCAATGACATCATCTTTGAGGAAGTGACATCATTTTGGTGGGGAAAACCCCACACAATCATAAGAAAATATGTGTTTCCGTATGCTTATGTAAACCTTTCCACACACGTCACTTAAACATATTCGATCATATTATGTAAAAATGACATAAATCAACATATCACCATTTAAAAGACCTTCAAATTGGGGGCTGTTATTTAAGGTATGAACTTAGCAATGACTGACTTTAGGGTAACAATTTACAATAAGGTTTCATCTGTTAAACTAACAATGAGCAATACATTTTTTACTGTATTTATTCACCTTTGTTAATGTTAGTTAATAAAAAGTAATTCATTGTTTGTTCACAGTGCATCAACTAATGTTAACAAGTAAAACTTTTGGTTTTAATTATGTACTAGTAAATGTTTACATTAAAATGAACTAAGATTAATGCATTTTAGAAGAATAGTTATTTCTTATTTCATGTTAACCAATCTAGTTAGCTAATGTTAACTAATGGAGCCTTATTGTAAAGTGTTACTGACTTTAGCTTTATTTCTGTTTAATTTTCTGTTCCTGTAAGCTTTAACCTGATAAAATCATTAATTTATTAATTTACAAAGCTGTAATGGTACATCATTAAAATGACCCAAATAATAATGTTATCCTCAATAAGTGTTCCTTAAGTTACTAGATGTTTTTTAAGACTAGTTGTGATCCTCTAGACCCCATTCAACAGTGTATTGAGTGTATTTGCTTCTGTAAAGGTTTAGATTACAGTAGCCTGTTATTTGAACTATTACAACTTTAACATACACATTTAAGAAATAATTCACAAACTGGATGGGATGCAACATACATTTATATATACACATTTATTAAAGCAACATCTTTACAATAGTGACAATATGGCTCAGGATACATTTTCCAACCACAAAAGTATAATCTACTTGAAATGTAAGTTAATAAAATAAATAAATAACTTAAAAGTTACAAAAAATATATATACACTGATATATATTAGTCAACAATAAATAGGCTTACTTGTCCTGACTTTAATTTAAAGTTACTTATCAGTTGTACACTGTAAAGAGCAACCAGCACTGCTCCTATTATTTAACCGAACATAAATCCGTACATAAATAAGATTCCAAAATCACATTATCACGTAATAACCATAGACAGCGATAATAACGTGGGTCAGACTCTGATACGTCATTACTTCCGGCCTTTTCCCGCCACCACGGACTGCTGCGTTTTTTTCCTTCAGAGGATGCGTTTTCACTCCATGTTCCTGCTTTCCTTGTGGACGCTGTCCGTTTTCTTTCGCTTTCCATAAAAATCTACAAGAAAACAAATTCACAAGATTAAAACCGTGAACAACTTTACATGACTGTTATTAATGTTGTTACAGTAGTATAGTAGTAATAACAGTCCCGTATTGTTTACCTGTAATGCGCAGGTCTGTGAGTCTCTTCGTCTGGACGCGAGCGACTGTTTTGCGAGATACTTTTCTTCGGTTACTGGCTGTCTTTTTCAAAACTTTCATTGAACGACTTCCACATTTTGAGGTATGGGCGATTCTTTCTGTCGTGGGGAAGTCCACACATGGTCTCTTTGACACGACAGTCTTTTCTCTGTAAAATTCCGGACAGTCCTCAGCTGGACTTTCCTCCCACTTTAACCCCCCGTTCAGCGGCTGTCCTTCACTGAAATTGAAGTTCCATCTCAGCTGATCTCGTCGAGATATTTCGCGAAGTTTGGATGTCAGCTCTCGCTTCAGCTCGTCGTGATCCACGGGTCCGAACAGATTTCGGCATGTTTCCGTGTGCTTCAGTTGAGGGAGAGTCTCTGTATTCCTCTGAGGGACAGTTTCCCTGGAAGAGGCCAGTCTTTCCCCGGCGATGGAGGAGAGGCTGAGCAGGGTGGTAGACATCGTTGATAGTGCCCAGATCCAGAATAAAACGGGCCAAATGGCTGTGAAAATCCCTGAGAGCAAGAAAAATCAGTGTGAATTACACCACACGTCGTTATGACCGTGAAACTCTAGATCTGGCCGTGATTTAATCTCGTCAGATTTAAAGTACTGCGCTTTAGCAGTGTAAAACCACATGCTCCGCTCCCATTGGTCAGAATCCGCTACCCCCTTGTTGTTAGACCCGCCTCTATCCGGCTGTGATTGGTTAGACCCGCCTCTACTCGGCTGTGATTGGTTAGACCTGCATACATTCACATGTAATTGGTTGTACCCTGGTTGTACCCAACCCGTTGCCTTCCCCCCGCTCACATTGCACCACCAGTAAAATGAGTCGAATGAATGACAACAGTCTAATTAAAAAGTAATTATAATGCATGTTGGATGCATCCCGTTAATACAGCTATTAAAAGGTAAGTTCACTCAAACAAAATAAAAAATTATATCAATGGGTAAATCCCATTGTTTTTGCCTATACTGTACATGTAATTTAATTTTGTTTTTTAAACAACTGAGTCCTGGCGTCCACTACTGAGGATATAGTACATGAATAAAATATAAATTGTCAAAAAAAAATGTTTTTTAACCATTTGTTTATTGTGCTCTAAACAATTAGATAACATGAAAAATTTCAAAAAACGTTTCTTTCCTGGGTCTCAGGGGATATTCAAAATGATCCTGGCTCTTCCAAGCTTTATAATGGGAGTCAATAGTGACTGAGATTTTGAAGCCCAAAACAAGGACATTCATCCATCATAAAAGTAATCCATACGACCCCAGTGGGTTAAAGACCTTCTGATGTGAAGCGATGGGTTTTTGTATGGAAAATATCCATATTTATAACTTTATAAACTATCATCACTGGCTTACAGCAACGGCCGAATGCGAGTCTAGTTCACCTTACTTTTAAGTAATAGCTTATTTTTTTAAAGAATATGGTATTTATTGCAGCCTATCCATTTTATTCATAATTTAAGCATTTGATTGGAAATTACATAGAATAAAACTATTATGTTCAAATTATATTTTCCTCAATTTTTAAGATTTTTCTTATAAAATTTGCCTTAAATTTAATTTACTGACACTGATCTTATTCTTATAATGTATTTGTCCAAAAATGTTTATGGAGATATGTGTGTTAATGTGATGTGTGTCACCTGTGCAAAACAAATTTCCTAAGGGATGAATAAAACTGAACTGATGGCAAACAAGTATTTCAATTATTATTATATTCATATAAATCATTTTTAAATGATTTTTAAGACATAACAATTCGTATTTTTAAGATTAGTTTTTAAATTGTAATACAAAAAAAAAAAAAAAAAACAGGCTACAAAGAATTCAAAAGTAGCAACAATAAATCAGTATTTTATATACATTATTATATATTATTATATAATTATAAACTTTTTATAATGATGGTATTGTATAAAAGTATAAACATTTCAACTCAGTGTTAATGTGACCTTCACATAACAAAAAGAAAAAGAATCTGTTAAAAATCAACCGAGAAATTGTTTCTGTTCTGTAGTTTACTTTGTGAATAGCACAACAGCGCCCCCTTCCGATCACAATATAGTATTACGTCAAATAAACTTCGAGGTGAATCTTAATAAGATCAGATATGTTTATGACCTTGTTAATCGCTGGCTTCAGTCATCATATTTATATTCTGTAAACTGTAACCTATGTCTTATTGGACATATGCCTCCGAATTGGCGTTTAACAAATGCACACAAGTATCCTGAATTCTCAATCCAATCTTAGCTACTCTACAACAAGCACGTTTGACCAGCTATATGAGCTGGAGCCAGTTGCAGCAAGCCCTTAATAATAATACAATTAATCTCATACAACTTTAAATGAGAGAACCGAGCTTTTCTGTGAACCACTGACATGTTTAGACTGGCTCAGTTCTGTATTTCTTCTGTGAAGGCTTTCAGAGTTGTAAAGCAGGGCATAATGTGTTTGACATAAACAGACTGCTTACATAATGTATGACAATTATCCCAGTGAGTGTTGTCTATTGCTTTTAAAGTTACTGGTTTAATGTACTACTTATACTGTGGATGATGCAGGTGTGACAGTGTTTCCTCAATCATGTGATAGACTTTCCGTATGCTTATGTAAACCTTTCCACCTGTCATCATCCTACGTGTAATCCTGGAACAGTTTGTTTATTTGAAAGATTGTTTATGCTCTCATGTTTATATAAAGCCTAAATAAACAGATAGTATTTAATATTATAACTATCACAGTGCAGCTTAACAATGCATTAAATGCATTATACATAAACAATAAATAATAAACACACACAATAGTGTGTTTATAACGGATTGTGGCTGCATAACAGAGTCCCTTCATATTTGTGCACATGGTTTGATGACCAAAAACACAAAATTGTGACGCCGCCTATGGCATGAGCGGAAATGACGCCATGCCGCGCGACCTTATGATGATGGTTATATTTTTCTGAAGTGCATGTCACTAGAGGTGCGCGTGCGTCTGCTGCCGTCTGTAATATCGTTGGCTGATGCGCCTCCGTAGCGTTCATTTATAAAGCTTGAAGACGTTATTTTCCTTCTGGTTCTTAAAGCTTCGCATCTACGAACGACTGTTGATCCGGTTAATGCGCTCGCGCTCCGTTACCGGCCAGTGGCGGGACGCGCGTGAGCTCCTGTGACTTACTGTGATTTTAGTTATTTTATTTCTTATTTCAGCCCGGTTTAAATCTCCGCACAAATGTGCTGGTTTAGGTAACGTTAGGTCAGGGGAATATTTGTTTGTTTGGGTTAGTTGTAGAGTTGTTGTGATTTATATAGGTTGAGTTAGTTCAGGAATAAATCTCAGCGGTAGTGTAACTTAACTTATAGGTTTTGGGTTAGTAAGGACTGAGTTGTTCTTGTTTTTAATATCAGGTGTGCTATTCAAGGTTATTTTGGTTGTAAATCACAGCATGGGTAGGTTGGGTTAGGGATCAGTCCAGTTTGAATTGACAGGTCTGTTGGGTTACAGTTAGTTCAGGTGTCAACTAGGTTAGCCTATTGCTTTAAGTTCAGGTTGTAATTATTGATGTGTTGTGTTGGGGTAAGTTTGGTTCATGTGTGTTGGGTTTAGTTGCAATTGAAATCAAAGTTGGGTTTGGTTTGGTTTAGTCCAGGTTTAGTTGAAACTACAGGTGTATCTGTGGCGTTATGGCTAAAGGTGAGTGGAAGAGGTCAGGCACAGATGATCTCCAGTTAAGCGGCCGCTCTGAGTGTGAAGTCTTCGATGATGGAACCAACACATTCTTCTGGTGAGTTAACATCTCTTAACATGTTATGATAGTTGATGATTGTTTATTTGCTGATTATGCTCTTTGATTTCAGTGTCTTTCTGTGGTTTCCCCCTGTGTGAGTGTTATATATTGTATGTTGTGTGTCCAGAGACTGTTCAGTAGTATTACAGCTTTGCTCGGCTTTTCTTTATTCTGCAATCTCAGCAGAATGACATCTCCATCCATTAAAGGCTTTGTGATGGACAGATGCTGTGGAAGACACTCTTTCTCACTTATAGTTTAGCATTCATTTGTTTGTTTCATAGGTAACATATTTTCAGAACTAGGAATGCACCGAAATTATAATTCTGTAAAACCTAAAATTCAGGATGCACTTGGATGAAAATAGGTCTACAGAAAACCAAAAAGAGTAACCAAATCCAGTTTGTTGGTGAAATATAAACATTTAAACAGTAAACTGTAATAACTTGTTTTCATGACAGATTTATTCAAACATGCATCAAATAAGGAAGACAACACTAACAGGTTAAGTTCAAATGTAATGAATATGTAACACAGTGCATATTTTTAGCCAAATTCTCTTCTCTAGAGTTATTTTTTTCTAGCTAGTCAAAATGTGCTACCGGAGAAACGCTAATTAAACGTCTTTTTCAGTCGCTGATTTCGGCCCTCAAAACCATTTCGGCTGTTTCAGCTGAACATTTTCAGTAGCCGAAATTTCGGTGCATCCTATTCAGAACCGATTCTTGTTTTATTCCTGATTTTTAACGCAACAACTATATCAGACTACAACTATAAAAACATTATTATTGTTGTTGTTAATATAAATAATTATATTAATAACAGCAATAATACAAATCCAATGTTTTCATTAATTGTTTGTCTTTCTTTTGGGATGTTATAACCAATATTCAGAAACTTTTTTAAAAAAAAAATTCTGCAACAACTATATTGCTACTACTATAAAAGAAAATAGTAATACAGTAATATTAATTCTAATAAAGTTGCTTGCGTTCATTGTTTTTCTTTGTTTTAGGTTGTCTATTTTTAAAGCTCAACAGCATAGTTCACCCAAAAATAAATTATTTGACAATTAATAAATGACTAGATAAATAAATAATTTACAGTGTTGTTTTGGACCCCATTGACTTTTCATTTTTTGGATGAACTGTCTTTTGAAATGCTAAATTTTTCTCATTTCAAAGGCTGTAAAAAATGATATCGGTAATTATTTTCTGATCATTTTTTGTATATGATTTTGTAGGTTCACAGCCATAATTGTTCTGATGAAAAACGTATTTTGACCTCATAAAGGTCAAAATGCTCCTTGAAAATCAGTTTCGAGAACTAAATTTGCTGTAATAAACTGTTATACTGATCTCTCCTTTCTACCCCTTGCGTATGTATGTTGAGGCGTGGTTGTGTTTTTGATCAACCGGTTTACCAGCCCAGCAGGTTTTGGCTGTGAGAAAACTAAACTAACTTTTGAATACAAGCTCTCTTGTTTCGTCTTTCTATCTGCAGGAGGGCACATACCCTGACTGTGCTGTTCATCCTGACATGTGCTCTGGTTTATGTGACGCTATTGGAGGAGACGCCACATGACACTGCGTACAACACTAAAAGGTATGGCTGACATGCAGTCGGTGTGTACTTTAGCTTCAGCACTGGAACCAGAACACCGTTCAGAGCACCAGAGAATGAGACACCACCAGAAGATAAAGTTAAAGTGGTCTGATGTGGCCAGAAATGTCACATGGCTGTAGCTGGGAGGAGCTTGGCAAGTCTCTGGCATTCTATTGGCTAACAGGATTATGTGTGACATCTGCTGCTGATCACAAAGTCCAGGTCACAGACTGACCCGCTGTGCTTAAGAGCACATGACCTTTATCAGAAGAAAGAGAAGCTATTATTTCTGTATGAATGTCATGTGTGCTATTATTATTAGATGTGCTAGCAAGATTTAAATGGGCCTCTAAATATTGAACTTTGTATGAAAACCATTTTAAAAAAACTATAAATTAAATAGCAACATACACATCAAACACTTAGTAAAGAGTGCAACAGTCGGGTTCCGGTTTTCCATAGAGGAAATTTTAAACATTAACTCGGGTGAGCTACAAGATTGTTAATGGATGGAATATACTTTTGTGGACGCCATCAACACACATAATTATCTCAGTTTATTTTTTAACAGCAGAATTCCTGGGGAAAAACTCGTGATTCTGCAAAGAATCTCCACCAATCAGAAACAAATCGGCCCAAAAGTACTCATGAAGCACTTTGAATGAAGTAGAACCAGTTTCCCCAAGCTCTCAAACTACTTAAATATTTGCATGCATGATATGCATATTTTTGCAATAAACATAAAATATATTGTTTTGTTTTATTGTGTATATTTATTTACAGTACCTTTCTGAAGTATATTTATTTACAGTACCTCCCAGAACACCTTAATATCATGGCAGAGAATTTTGCACAGAAAAATCCTCACATTTTTAGAAATTAAGTTGTATAGTTACAGTTCCCTTAATCAGTGTTTGTTTTTAATGTGTATTTTTTGTGTGTCTTTTTCAGAGGAATTGTGGCCAGTATTCTGGTGTTCCTTTGTTTTGGAGTAACACAAGCTAAAGATGGACCCTTCACGCGCCCTCACCCAGGTCAGACCAGCAACCTTCATTTAAACATAATCTAACCCTAACTGAAGCTAGAGCGGTAAACCGCTATATTCAAAGATGATTTAACATTAACAGAGGTTTCACATCACCTTCATGTCAACTTCGACTTCTGTTTGTGGTTAACAGTGAGGATGAGATGCTATAATTGTGAGATCCCAGGTCCCATTGGGCTGGAGAAACTAAAAGTAGTGATTTAACCACATGTTCCAGTTACAGTTGAGAATAGGTTACCTTTTCCAGTAACATGCTTTCCAACAACCAGCAATGTAGCGTGACTAAACAAATACATCATTGTTTTTCACATTGCATTACAAGCGAGTGAGCTGATGCAACAACCAGACAGGCAACCTTGCAAGTAGTGTTGGAAAGACTTTATCTCAATGAACTAGTTCATTAAAAAAAAAAAGTAGTTTTTTCAAGTAGTTGGCGATGTCACAGGCACACGAACAATGCAGATTTGGAGTACAACCATCAAAACTGAACACAAATTTATAGTAGGGATGCACAATTTTGGAAAAACATTTAATTGTCATTTTTCTGAATGATCACAATGATTAAGCTTAAAATGTCATTTAAAAAAAAAACTCTAGGTTTGCTGTGCTTGTTTGTAGGGCTACGCAATTTGTCCAAAAAGTGTGTCAATATGACTATAAAATAATAATAATAATTCATATTTTTATGATTATTATTTCTAAAAATTCTTGCACAATAAGAACTAACTAATCAAAGGGGTAGCTTCAGCACGACTGTAGTTGAACCTTTTTTAAATTATAATTAGATAGGATATGGTTAGAGACCCAGAGACTTTCACAGACCCAGCTTAAAACAGTGTTTCAACACAATGAAAATGTGAGAATACTGTTGTAGCAACTGTAACTCGCTTCCTCGTTCAACACATACTTTCTGTTGTGCTATGAGGGCCGACTTGCTTTGCTGGATGAGCTGGTCCTGGGGTTTTCAACACACCACTCCTCCGGTCAGCAGAGAAGGAAGCATTCAGGCCTCTCAAGATAACTGACAAATTATAAGTTTGGTTTCCTGTCATAGTGAAAACGGTGTTGAATTTCAATCCCAGTGAAGTATGCTAGGCTGTTTAAGAGGAGAAGAGCGTCTGGCGTCTCCAACATAGAGACAGACTCTAGAGACATGGATGCAAACAAATGGTTGTAGCGATGAAGTCAAAAAGGACTTAACTAACTTTGATTTCTATCCATAATTTAAGCATTTTAAAGTGCACCTATTATGCTTTTTCGAATATAAACGTGTAATATAGCGGCTTGTGAATGTAAAAAATCAAAGTGTACAACAAATAAAGTTAATGTCTCCTAAAAGAAAGAAAGAAACCAATTCTGAACTGCTTGAAACAAGTCGTCACCAATTCCAGTCTCACGTGTGTAATTGCAAATATTTTTTTCATTCTTGAGACAGAAACAAACCTCAATAACCAGAAGGCAGATAAATTATAGCCTAGTAGTTTCAGCTCAGAAAGTTCAGATGTGATACAGACAACAAACAGTGCAACACAAACCCCCAATATTCTCCTGTACAAAATTTATAATTGTAGTTATGAGTCTTTTACTGCATTAGTATTTTTTGCGTTTATGTAATAGTTTATGGTATGCATTTTTCTCTGCAGCTTACTGGCGTTTCTGGCTGTGTGTTTCTGTTGTGTATGAACTCTTCCTCATCTTCATCCTGTTCCAGGTTCGTTATCAGCCTCAACAGCACAACCTTACATACAGTATTTTATTGATTTTGTATCATATTTAAATGCGACATTTCTGATTTTTTTTTTTCAGACAGTGCATGATGGCAGGCAGTTTATGAAGTACATTGACCCAAAGCTGGGCGTCCCTCTTCCTGAAAGAGATTATGGAGGAAACTGTCTCATTTATGACCCTGGACACCCTCCCGACCCCTTCCACAATATCTGGGTATGCATTACAACCAACATAATAAAAACAATATCGACACAGATAATAAAGATCTCTTGCAGAGGGTCAGGCTTGAGCCTGGTCACTTATAGGGTATTAAATATACATCTAATCCTAGAGATAATGTACAATCATTTGTACATTACAGAATAAACTCTAATGACTGGTTGGCTGTACATTATCCTGCTCTTACAAGGTTAAATGGACATGAAATATTGATGTATTTTAATATGAGTAGAGGCTGTAGTGTGATATGAGTGACATAAAACTAGTACATATGTGTAGGAACATCATGAAACGGCATTAATCTTCTGTAATGTGATGCATCACCAACCAACTGAATATTATATACTTTTTTATATTATTTTTTATTTTAAATCACAGTTCCCACAGGTCCTTAGTTCAGTTGTAACAAATGTAAGACAATAAATAGTCTTAAGTATCTTAAATGGCACAAGCAAAGTCTTAATTATCATTTCAAGAGGTCCTAAATTTGGAGACAGCTAAACAGGAATCACAATATAAGTCTCGGTTTTTTAGTGAATATAAATGTAGTAAAAATAATTTTGACATGCCTTTCCTTAATTTTTTTTAAGTCTGAAATGTGAGGTGTATCATTTTAGATTCATATTTGTCAAAACCTGAATAATTTGAACTTGTTAAGTTGATTTTGCATCAGAAAACAATTATTACATTTTTTATGATTATTTTCTCAACAGGACAAAATGGATGGATTTGTTCCTGCCCATTTTCTCGGCTGGTACATTAAGGTTGGTGTCGTATCTATCTCAAGAGCATGTTGGCAAATGAACACGTTAACACATGTTTGAAATCTGCAGACAGTATCAAATTTTTTTTATAAGAAACCTTTAGTCATGTGTTTGTTTTTGTGTGTGTGTCAGACACTGATGATCAGGGACTGGTGGATGTGTATGATCATCAGCGTGATGTTTGAGTTCCTGGAGTACAGCCTCGAACACCAGCTGCCCAACTTCTCAGAGTGCTGGTGGGACCATGTGAGTAAAACACACCAGATACACCCTGTGAATCATACATCGCTCTGTTTTAAAGAGGTCAGATGAAATGAATCTCTCCTGCTGCAGTGGATCATGGATGTGTTGCTGTGTAACGGGTTGGGCATTTACTGCGGCATGAAGACGCTCGGTTGGCTCTCCATGAAGCCGTATCAGTGGCAGGGATTGTGGCACATCCCAACATACAAGTAAAAACACATTAAACCTCTTAAAGGATCGGTCAGCTGGTAAAACACTGAACTGTCATGACATCCTGCAATTTTGTGTTAAAGGGGGAAAATTAAGAGAATCGCCTTCCAGTTTACCCCGTACAGTTGGGTGAATTTCGAATGGCGTCCGGCGTCTAACCTGCGAAGATGGCTGGCGGTGTTGGGTATTATTTTCATGGTGAGTCACATGACTAGTGCATACAATCACCGCACAGTGATTTTGAGATAAAAATGACCTTTTTTCCTCCTTATTTGTAGTTCTTGTTGGCAGAGTTGAATACGTTTTATTTGAAGTTCGTGCTGTGGATGCCTCCGGAGCATTATCTGGTGCTTTTGAGGCTCGTCTTCTTTGTGAACGTGGGCGGAGTGGCCATGAGGGAGATCTACGACTTCATGGATGATCCGTAAGTACAATCTAGAGCTTTTCCAAATGAGCTGCCTCACTAACTGTTGTCTATGTAGGCTGCTACCTTCGAAGGTGACATCCTGGCGTCACCTGACACAAGCAGCAATTTCTTTGAAGTCGGCATGAAACGGAAGTTGCGATAGTCTTTTATGTATAACATATACCCTAACAATAAAAAAAGCATAGATTTGATTTTATCCATCTGGAATTGATCAGATGGTTGTGGTTTGCTATTGGTTGATCTCATGTGAGTGGCAGGTTGTCCTCGTGCCAGTAAACATGTAAGCAGAGAAAGAAAATCAGTTTCTCCCTTCCATTTTTGAAGTGTGTTGCCATGTATTCAGTGATTGTCTTATTTGCAAATAATACATGCTGTGCTATGAAGATTTTATTGTTTGGAGTGGCGTTTCTGGGACATGGTTATAAGGCATAAAGATATGACCTAGTTAGGCAGCTCACTAGGAACAGGGTGTTTTTCTTTTGTGCTTGCAGTAAGTCTAATGTATCATTTGCATTTTAGGAAATTTCATAAAAAGTTGGGCCAGCAAGCGTGGATTGTGGCGACCATCACTGTTACAGAGTTTCTGATCGTGGTCAAATACGATCCCAATACCATCATGCTGCCAATCCCCTTCTTCGTCACTCAATGCTGGATACTCGGAATCGTTCTCATCCTAATTTGGACCTTGTGGCGGTTTTTCATCCGGTAATGACCATACATATCAGTTCTTTAGTTACAGTTACTGATAGCAGTATAAATGCAGATTTAGCCTAATCAATTATTAATAATAACATTTGTTAATATCTTACACAATATAATTTTTCACCTTTTACCAGAAGACAAATAATCAAAATAGTTAAAAAGACTCGAACCGTATTTGCAATCAAGGTTCTGTTCAGAATCAATACCATTTACTGATCTATCAGTACCTATCTATCAGTATCTATCTATCTATCTATCTATCTATCTATCTATCTATCTATCTATCTATCTATCTATCTATCTATCTATCTATCTATATATCTATCTATCTATCTATCTATCTATCAGTACCTATCTATCAGTACCTATCTATCTATCAGTACCTATCTATCAGTACCTATCTATCAGTATCTATCTATCAGTACCTATCTATCTATCAGTACCTATCTATCAGTACCTATCTATCAGTACCTATCTATCAGTACCTATCTATCAGTACCTATCTATCAGTACCTATCTATCTATCAGTACCTATCTATCTATCTATCTATCTATCTATCAAGTGATTACACTTTTCATCTAATTAATCACATCCCAGAAATTCACAAACCACAGAAATTACCCCCAAAAGATAATTTGAAGTCATTGTGTTAAATGACAAAATCATCTAATAAGAAATCACAAAAAGTAGCTTTATAAATAAATATTTGATTTGATTCAACAGAATTGATTACACAAACTTTTAGGCTACAACAGTTTATTTCAGATCAGAGGTGGCATGAATGCATTTACACACTGCTATTACAATTTCATAAATAATGCAATGAGTTTAATGGGGTTTAAATGAGTATTAAAGTGATAGTTCACCCCAAAATAAAAATTCTGTCATCATTTACTATCCCTGTTGTTTCAATTCTTTTTTTCTTTTCTTTTTTTGGAACAAATAATTTGAGAAATGTCTCAGTATGTTTTTTTGTTCATACAATGGAAATTCACTAGTAGCCAAAGCAGTTCCACAAAATAATTAAGATTCATACAGGTCTGAACCGACATGAGGGTGAGTAAATGGTGACAGAATTTAAAACATTTTAAGAGAAAAATGTAAATCTGATAATACTGCAGGTAGGATGTTATTATGCTATTCATTTAGTAAAGCATTAGAAACTGACCCAGTGATCTGACTAAGATGTCAACTGACCAAGTGTTCTGCATCGACAGTGACATCACACTCCGATACAAAGAAACACGGCGGCGTAGACAGGAAGGGTCTTCGGAGCGGGACAGAGTCCCCGGACATGCCGACGGCGGCAGCAACACGGCATCGTCTGGCCGTAGCAAGCTGAACGGCAGTATGGACTCAGTCCGACAAAGGAAGTCATGAATCCATCCTTCCACACACAAACAGCCATGCGCTGCACATCACAACTGGACACACGTTTGTGTTTGTAATCCTGTTCAGATCATACCAACGCTCAATGTGTCTGTCGAGCTGCTTCCAGACAAGTGATGCCATCATTTTCTCTCCTCACGGAGAGGGTTGTTGTATATTTAGGAAAACATGTCTTTGTAGCTGTTACATAGGTGAGGCGTTTAGGGTTCGGGGTCCACTGTCCCTCTGGTTTGGGGTTTATTGATCGGTGCTATGCAGGAAGACACATTTCGATGCAGAACACTATGCAGTGAGCTGAGGGCAGAGGAAGTGCACATATAGCCATTTATGAATAAAACAATCCTTTTAAACTTGCGTTCAGTGGGTAGCTACACAGGAAACTGCTACTAAACATCTCGCATAAGCTACAAAACTATATTTAAAAAGCTTTGAGAATGTAATTATTTAATCGGCTGTATACTTCTATGTTTAGGATACTAAAGGAGGTTAGCGTGCCTGTTACACAAGCAACTCACACATGGACAATCCTTCTGACCATTTTAACATGGGTCAGTGCCATGATTGGACCAAAATTGAAGAACTTTGTTGTTCAAACCTTTCGTTTGCATGTGTGAATGTGTGCGCAAGACCATAACAGCCAAAACACTCATCTTGCTGATGCCGTTTTCATTTCTGCAGGGAACCCATAGACAGAACCTTTGGGCGTTTTTGGAAATAAAAATAAATTAAAAAAAGTCATCCCAAAGCTCATGCTGTCTATGTTTAGAATCTGGTCACAGTGAGTAAGTTGTGTGCTGTTGTGTTGTGATGGTGCGTCTGTATTCTGATAATGTGCAAGTCCAAAACGGCCTGATCAATCGCCATTATAATCTTACTGTGAATGTAAACGTTCTAGCACTAGTTTGACTTAAGCGCCAATGCCTGAGCTGTTACTGTGTAGTATCATGTTACTGAAGGTGTTTAGGGTTCATTTTGATTTCACTGAGGGGAAAGTTAAAATCACAGTGTATGTTCTCGTCCAAATGATCAGAATTATCTCTCTCTGAAATCTGTGTGGGACCATTTGATGATCTGTCTGCCTCTGCTTCTAGTGGTTCATGTAGACATGTTACAGCTGGGAGTTCATATTTTATAATGTTTTCAATAAATAAAAAGGGAGTTCTTACTCTTTAACTTTTTTTTAATCTATGCAGTGCATGTTTCATTCATACCGGCTCAGGGTTTCTGCGGGTCTTAAATTTTTAATTTTCCCTTACACATAGAGCAGAATGTCTTTTAATGTAATTTAATGTCTCATGACATTTAATATTGCATCCATACAAAAATTATATATAAAAATATCTCCCTCAGTGTTTTTGACCTGTTTTAAATCAAGATACATTTACTTGAGATGCAATGTGCAATGTAAAATGAAGTAAAAAAACAAAACAAACAAAAAAGTAAGTTTATGCTTAAAATAAGAACAAATATCTGTCAATGAGTTATAAAAACTTGATTTTTCTGAGCCTATTGGCAGATATTTGTTCTTGTTTTAATAAAGTCACTTCATTTAGATGATCAATTTCTTAGACATCATGTTTTATCATTTTGCATCTCAAGAAAATGCATCTTGATTTAAGAATCTTTAGACAATAGAAAAAAAGGCAAAAATCCTGAGGAAGAACAGTACTTTTTTGCAGTGAACAGAAGGTACAGTAAACGTTTTATTCTAGTGGTTGGGAGCAGAGGCATTTAAGCTACTTTTTTTGTAAAATAAATGAAAAAGTAATTAATATCTGTTCAAACTCTGAAGTGTTGCGTTTATAACTCGTGTTTCTTTCAATATATAAATATTACTTGCATTTTCTTTACTTGTTGGTCATAAAAAGGTCTTAAATTGACCGTTATAAAACCTGCAGAAACCGTACTGGCTGTTTCTGAGAGAATTAATGTGGTAAGCTGAAGTATATGGAAAGTAATTGAACTTGTTTGATTCAAAGCACTTGCAGATTTAATTTCAGGTCAGCATTATTATCATCATCATTATTTTAGTTTTTGTTAGTTTCAAACCACATTTCCTAGTAAAACATTATTCAGTTAAGAAATTGAATATACCCGATTTAATCCATTTCCATGTCTCTTCCTTACATCATGGCTATCAGCAAGTGAGTGTTATAATATTTAGTTCTATTTTTAAAAAAGACTAGTCAATTTATATTGTTTTCAAACTACAGTTCTCAAGAAAAAGTTTCAGTTACAAAATTTAATCTACTCTTTTCTGAAGTAATGAAGGTTTCAAACTATATTTCCTAGCAAAAAGCTGGGTTTATATAGAAACTGCTAGTTCATGGTTTCTTCCTAAAATAGCTTTATCCAATTGATATTGTATGTACCTAAATACTTGAAATTTATTTAGTTTTAGGTTCCCAAAAAGCATAAAATAAGTCATTATTAGTATTATACTTTTTTGATCGTTTCAAACTACATTTCCCAGCAAAATGCTGGATTTATTATTTATTATAACTATTCAAGTTCCACTTCCAAGCTAAAATCTTTAATTGCATTTCCCTGTGCAATGAAAGATATTTAATTTATATAATTATTCATAGATTTTATTCGTTACTACCCCATAATCATCCATATTATTAACCTAGCACTTTTATTTAGTGTAAAACTTTTACTAGTGTAAAAGCGATCAGATTGTAGTTCAGAAGTTGGTTTGTAGTCCGGAAGTGGTGCATTCGCTGTTTTGTTGTGGTAGAACGACTTTTGGCATACTAATCCAATGACAGTTGGTGAATGAATCCGACCCGATCGCTGTTCGCTTCTGGTCTTTGCACGAGCTTAATTGTTATTCACATGAGGAGAAATAATTCACGTCATGATGGCAGATGAAGGATTGCTGAAGTGGACCGTTATTGTGCTCACATGTCAACATAAAGACAGTGTTTATGCCTTCCAGAGAGGTGAGTTCACACATCGTATGATTCTGCATATTTATTTTAAAAAGCCTTAATCTACGTTTAAGTAATAATGCGAAAAAACATGTAGACGATAACAAAAGGTACTATGGTATTACTCTGGGTTGTTTTGGGGGATCCTTTTCACATTTCCGGGGTTCCCAGAATGCGGAAGTCGTCATAGTTGAGACGACAGCATACCATTTGCAAACGAAAACAAAAACAAAAAACAATAGAGTTTCAAACGAAAAAAACAAACAATAGAGTTTCAAAGACTTTCCAAAAGAGCGAAAAATATTTCGAGACTTTATATTACGGCAGTCAGAAGAGAGACTCTTCTGAAATATGACACCACTACCTTAGCCGTTGTAATAGAAATGAGTGTAGTTTCGTTTTTACTTAATTTACTCCCAATATAATAAAACGCAAAAGTATACCGTTATAAGTATCAAAATAATAAAATAGAATATGAAACCTTACTAGATTTGCGATGTTGATAACTGGAAACGTGTCATTATGGTATGCAGTTTTAGTCTAAAAAACTTTTTCCAAAACTTGTTTGTACTGTCTTTATATACCAATACATAATTAAAATGTAAGTACTCTGAAAAGGAGAGTATAAAAATCGAGTGTCTGTAGTCCTCTCAGGGCTGCAATAAACACAGCTACTTTGAACTCAATTACTAGAAAAAAGAAATGCATAAAAACATCTCTTTTGTTGAAAAAAATAATTTGTAGAATTTAATGCTTTACTCTGTATAAGGTAAGATCTGTTATACGTTTTCCCCCAATCTCTGTTTGTTTTATGTTTGATGTTAAATGTCATTGTAAACTTTCAAAGTTGAATAAAAAAAACAAAACAAAACAAAAACACAGCTACTTATTTATTACCATTAGTGACGAATGAAATGATTGGCTGGGCAACTGTCACTCTCCCTCGCTACCATGGCTACCACCTCTGCCGCAACAGGATCTGCCCATATGCGCGCACCCGTTTGAGGAGGGGTAGAGGCACGGAAGCTAGGAATAATCACAATGATGGCAGAGAAAGAGCAGTCATAATTCCCAGTACCTGCATATACAGTCAGCGAAGGCAAACAAGGCAAAAAAAGGAAGACAGTTTTCGAAAAGGCTATGACCAAAAAGTCTTTGGATAAATCAAGAAGTCAGACGAGAGTCAATATCACGAGAGTGTAGTCCTCTCAGAGCCAACAGTTCATCGTGGAAGCTCTTACATGCAAAAAAAACGTATACGTTATGAATCTTACAACGAAATTCACCTTCATCACAGTGTAACTGATGGTAATGGGGAAAACCTGTATCAATGCAACCTGTTTTTAGCTTTGCCTTATGTTACTAGCTCGTTACCGAATCAAACTCAATATATTTTAAACTTTACCAGTATCGATATGCTAGCTTGATAGTGAGTACTAACAGCCATGTTAGTTGTTTATATTCATAATGATAAAGTTAGGTATTTTATTATTACATGTGATTCTGACATGATGTCACTACATGCACTGCGCTCCTCTCTCCACTCGGCGCTGGTAAGCGCGTCCTCAGCTGAGCGGTCGCGCGTTCATGTGTTTTGGGGGGGCGTGGCTTTGGAAGGAGCCCAGAAGGGAGGGGCTGGAAATAAGTAGCTGTGTTTATTGCAGCCCTGAGAGGACTACAGACACTCGATCAGATTGTAGTCCAGAAGGCTCTTTTTAATAATTTACTCTCCTTTTCAGAGTAATTACATTTGAATGATGTATTGGTATATAAAGACATTTTAAACAAATTTTGGAAAAAGTTTTTTAGACTACCCTACCTTTAATGCCTGTGAAAATGGCCCATGTAAGATATATTTGCAATGATAATGTACTTTGTTGTATGTGGGTCTACCACACATTAACAGATCTCCACCACACCAGGTTCAGGTGGATCTCATGGAGAGGTGTGTGTGTGTGTGTGTGTGTGTGTGTGTGTGTGTGTGTGTGTGTGTGTGTGTGTGTGTGTGTGTGTGTGTGTGTGTGTGTGTGTGTGTGTGTGTGTGTGTGTGTGTGTGTGTGTGTGTGTGTGTTTCAGAGCTGGAGGTGCGTCAGAAGCGTGGTGTTCTTCCAGCCGATGCCCTGCTGCTGACGGTTCCTGACCCAAACGCCCGGCTGGGCAGTGGCGGGGGCCACACTGAACGCCCTGCTGGTGGCTGCAGAACACCTGAGCGCTAGAGCTGGATACAGCGTGAGCTTTCACATTACTCTAGACAGGGCTCTCTCTTTCTGTGTGTGTGTGTGTGGTGTGTGTTCAGATGGCTGGAGGTTTGGGGAGAAATCCTGCAGGATTGCCAAAGGAATTTCTAGAACCTAAAGGATACAATTGGGATGAAATAGATCCTTAAAGATTTAAATATGACCCTATTACATCGTATACGATAGATTTATCATTATTAGTTTGTTTAATTTTTAAAACAAGATCCTCAAAAAAAATTATTAGCAATACTGTAGACACCACTGGCCACAAGTTTGGAGATTTTTTCTTAATGTCTCGTCTGCAAACCAAGACTGCATTTACTTGTTCAAAAGTACAGTGAAATGGTAATATTATTAAATATTACAATTCAATTTTTTTTCTAATTTAATATATATTATAAAATGTAAAAAATTCCTGATACAAAGCTGAATTTTCAGCACCATTTCTCCAGTCTTCAGTGTCACATGATCCTTCCGTAATCATTCTAATATGATTTAGTGCTCAATTATTATTGGTTCTCATTTGTTAATGAGTATTATTATTATTTTGTTTCTGCTGTGGAAACCATGATAATTTTTTTACAGGATTCTTTGATAAATAGAAAGTTCATTGAACTGCATTTATTTTGAAATATAAATCTTTTTTTCAACATATATTAATGTTTTACTGTCACTTTTGATCAATTTAATGCATCCTTACTAAATAAAAAATAATTTATTTATTGTTTTATTATTATTATTGTAACATATATATGTAGTTACCCTACATTTCTGATGAGAGTGTCTCATTGTCTTCACAAAAATATGAAGCAGCACAACTGTTTTCAACATTGATATTAATAAGACATGTTTCTTGAGCAGTAAATCATCATATTAGAATGATTTCTGAAGAATCGTGTGACAATGAAAACGTTTAAAATATATTAAAATGAAAACAAATAGTTATTTTAAATTGTAGGTTACACCAGCCTTGGTGATCATAATAGTCTTTTTTTTCAAAAGCATTACAAAAAATAGAATTATTGGTTGTAACTTGTGTGCATTCTTTAGTATTTTATAGTGAATTAATTTAGAATTTCTTTTGCTTATCCAGCACTATAATATTTCGATGTTCTGATAAATTATTAGAATACAGTTTTAAACATACTTCAACACCCTTAAATGTGTGCTTGTGTTTAGGTGGTGAACGCAGATGTTCTGGATGAAGCTCGTATTCTCATCCTTCACACGGTCTGTAATAAAAAACAAAGCATTTTAGGTGAAGAGGACTCTCAGACGTGTGCTATAATGGGTCTGTGTTTTTTAGGGGCAGAGATTTCCCGTGGGACGGCTGCAGCAGGGCTTTCTGCTGGATGCCCGTACAGAGGTCAGATGCTGTAGAAGGAGCCGTTTGCTGTTTAGACCTGCTTTTAGATTGTCTGTCCACAAAGGTAAGTGTAAAAAAAACAGTTATGCACACACAGATGTACATGAATGCATACACCACTCTCTCTATTGTAATGCAATGAGGTGAGTGCATTATGATGCAAATGCACATTTAGTGAAACACTGTTGTTCCAGATTTGCGCGGGATCTCCGCCAGGCGTTTGGGGTGTGCGGGCACTGATATGATCCTGAATATTCCAACACGACAGCGTGAGCTAACATTTATACAATCACACATCTAATGCACAAACAAAGCATTAGATTTTTTCTGTTTGTGATATATAAAGTCACAATTACCTTTTTATTTTTTACACACAGACACATCAGCAGTGTACAGCTTCAGAAAAACTTCAGCATTGAGTTTTTACTGTTGAATTTGATCAATATCTTCACCCCTTTTCTTTACAGTGTTTTCATGGGACGGGTTCTCTGGGGTTCAGGTTGTGGCGTTGCCAGGTGACGCTGGTTTTGCTCTTAATCATGGCGTATATCTCACAGATGCAGAGGTGCGTTATTCAAAATTAGGGTTCATTTGTTTTTTTTAGTTGTGCATTTGTTTCATTTTCTGAGAATTAAAAAAATATATATATTGCTTTTACAGAACAGAGTATGTAATATTATCTATAAGGGCTCAAAGGAGAAGATCAGCCTTGCCGCACTCCCTGATGGGAAAGTACCCCTGGTATGAATTTGATTGGTGCCTATATTTGTCACTTAAAACATGATTTTGACTCACCGCTCATAGTCATACTTTTGTTTCACATGACTGTTGTCCATCATGAGAAATAAACAGACTGAATTTGGTTATGATCGGCCAACTAGTAAAAGTCTCTTATGCTTACCAAGGCTGCATTTATTTGATCAAAATACTGTAAAAAAAAAAAAAAAAAAAGGTAAAATTGTGAAATAATAGTAATACAATTCAAAATAACTGTTGTTGTGGCAAAAATTCATCAAACAAACATCACTGCGTAAGAGACACTCAAAGTTACTCAAAAATTATAAAATAGAAGTATTTATTCTTGCAAGAATAGGAGCAGTCTAATACACAGTTGTTACCCTGTGCAGAAGAGTGACACACCCCCCAGACAGACTGAACTAGCTTTTATCTTAGTTTCAAGGCCTTCTTCCCCCCAAAGCCTTCCTACCAGTAGTTTTTCCATCCAGTAGTTTTCCATAGACAAGGAAGCCATAACATTAGTTTAAATTCGTCACTAGTTGGCCCACTAAGCCTCCCTGCACCAAATGGACTTCTGACATCTAGGTCAGAGGTCCTCGTTCGTCTGTTCTCTGGAGTGTCTCCCCCTTCTGCCTCCCCAGGTACATAAACAGAATCTTCTCTCACTTCAAGTGAGAGACACACATGTGACATTCTTTGAATCATCTATATTTTACTAAAGATCAATGAATATCATAAAATTGCCACCACACTGTTTTCTATTTAAATATTTTTTTAATGTAATTTATTCCTGTGATCAAAGCTGAATTTTACTCCAGTCTTCAGTGTCACATGATCCTTCAGAAATCATTCTAATATGCTGATTTGCTGTTTAACAAACATTTATGATTATTATCAATGCTGAAAACAGTTATGCTTAATATTTTGTGGAAACTGTGATACATTTTTTAAGATTCTTTAATGAAAAGAGAGTTCAACGAACAGCATTTATTTGAAATAGAAATCATTTGTAACATTATAAATGTCTTCACTGTTACTTTTGGTCAATTTGATCTGTCCTTGGTAAATAAAAAAATGCCCTTTAAATGCACATATTTGTCTACAATATATATATATATATATATATATATATATATTTGCCTACCATTTGTCACTGTCTAAATGAAAAACAAATTCTACAAATAATTCTAAAAAGTCTTCCTAAAAGTATCCGTGTGGTGTTCAGGTGTCAGGGCCGGTGTTTTTCTCCAGGGCTGTTGCAGAGAAGCTCCTGCAGACTCATGTCACGTCACCGCTGGACGGCTGTACGTATCTTGGCATGGATTCAGGAGCTCCACCGCTTGAGGTAATCGCACACAACATAGTTTACGTTCTCAGATTCTCAGATCCCACTCTCACTTTTCTTGCTCTCTTGCAGATATCTCTCTTTCTGGATATTCTGGTGTGCCTTTGCTCTGACCTGACAGAGCATGAATTCATCAACGGAGAGAGAGCAGGCTGCAGCTCGTCCTCCGGGCCTCAGGGGGCAGCAGTGAGGAGCGGCCGTGCTGTGCTGTGGAGGATGCTTAGAGGAGCCAACATCTCGATGTGTACTCTTTTCTACTCTCACTAAATTAGAATTTAACATCAGTGTATGGATGTGTTAAGAATGGAATACTTGCATATTGCATAGTGTATACTGTGCATAGTGCGTATGCATTATGCAATGACAAATGTTTCAAACATGTTTTTATACATTCAAATGACCTCATTACATAAATTCAACTCGCCATGCACCCTCATTGTGCTTTTTTCTCAAATGTAAATATAAATGTACATAAAAATTGTATTTCGCATTTTAATCCAATTTTCTAAAATGTGTTTTGACATACAGTCAAATAATGTGTCAAGAAAATATGTGTACAGTAACTGCTATTTACATTTAAATTGTTTATTTAGTAACATTTGTTTGTTGCCAGTGTACATTCCAGAGGGCCGCTATGATTATTTGACTCAGTCGGGCCGAGAACATGTCGTTCGCCTGACAGAATCTGGATCAGAGACGATGATTCAGTCTCATATTCAGGTGGGAAATGTTGAGAACATAATCTCTGAGATGTTTATTAATAAAGTCAGTTATCATAAATGTTGTGCTCTTTCTGTTTTAAAGGATGTGAAGTCTGTGTCAGAAGGCAGCAGGGTGATTAATAGCGTGTTGGAAGGAGATGTTCGTGTATCAGCAGGAGCTGTAGTGCAGCACTGCCACCTACAGGTCTGGAGGATTTTGTCAAATATTTAAAGGAAATGAAAACCAACTTGACCCTTCTGTTTTTCTTACAGATTATCCTGTTTCACTTTAAAATATGCCACATTATGGAAGTGAAATTGCTTATGAATGTTTCATGTTGAATAAGTAAATCTATAATACAATTATCAAAATGTGTCAATATCAATTATAGGGTCCAGTCCAGGTGCATTTTGGGTGCCTGTTGTCAGGGCTTGATTTGACCTCATCATCCTGCATCCAGCGTCTACCTCTATCCAGCGACATCATCGTTCAGGGTCATCGAGTGATGCTTGGAGAGTTAAAGTTAACCGTGTACACAGCTTTTGGAGCTCATGATCATTTAGAGGTGAGTTTAGAGTTTAGAGCCTGTTTTTACCCATTTATTTAACAGCTGCTTTTATCCAAAGACACTTACAAATTAGTACGTTCTGTATATTTGTTCTGAAGAACAAAAAATTAAATAATGTATGCTAGTTTTGTGCTTTATTATATGATATTGTAATTATACACAGGCTCATGCTGATGATGTTACGGCTTCATTCCTTAATCAAAAATGGAGTGAGTTTTACAGTCGGACTGGAATACAGTAAGAAACTTCTGCATTCATACCTCACTCAGACTTTAGACTAAAGGTTTGGTCTATTTTTCTATTTGTTTTGTTTCGACTGAGACTGTCTTGGCCAGGGCCTGTGATATTATTTTTGGGAAAAATTTGATCAGAAAAATTGCACTAACATTGTTTCCAATAATCTGTAATGCAGTTTATGGCTAGTAAAAAAAAAAATCTGGTTCGTTAATTTTTTCGTCACCTGCCATTGGCAGTTTTGCCCAAAAAGTGTTTGGCCCTGGTCACAGCATCATATAGTGTCTAAAATGTGTGTGTCTGTGTGTGTGTGTTAAAGGCCTCTGGACCTTTGGGGACCTGAGAGGACCGAGTCATGCTGTCTGCTGGACGCCCGATTGTTCCCTGTGTTCATGCCCCGTTCAGGACCGGTTGGACTGGAGGGTGTTTGTTGGCTTCTGGGCGGCGCTGGTGTGCGGGACAGCTGGAAGGAAGCCTGGAGACTCTCGCTCAGGGATATTGTGATCCTGACGGACCAGCAGACGGAGCTGCGCTGGAGAGAGGAGCTGTTCTTCAGTGTGGGTCGGCGAAGAGCCGTTGACGCTCTGCAAGGCCACACGGATCTCAATCTACTGCCGTTCTTCAGAGCAGCAGCGCTGGCCGGCCAGCAGGAGGCGCTACTACAGGCGCTAGATTCGGGTGAGGAGCAAAAGAAGAGAAATGGTTCACATCTGTTGACTTTTGAGGGCACTAATATTTAGTCTCTTTGCTCAGTTGCTGCAAGCAGCAGTGGTGATCTGGGAGTCGCGGCTCGTTGTCTGGCCTGTATCGCGGATGTTCTTGGCTGTCTGGCGGGCGAAGGTAAAGGCGGTTTGCGCAGCGGACCAGCGGCCAATCCATCATGGGCTCCTGCTTTTAAACTCCTAGAGGACGGAAACTTACCCGCTGGTGTCCAAGAACTGGCTAATCAAAGAAAGCACTGGTTCAGCAGGTCAGAACTAATAGATTTAATTTTTTTATTAAAGTGTAAAATTTTGCAAAAATGTGATAAAAAATTTAAGACTTAAAGCAAAAAGTGTATTTTGTTATTGAATGGAAAGCGCACAGCACATATTCATCTGAACGCCGCTCTCAGTTACTAACATTATATCACTGGTCCCATATTTCAACCTTCTTTTTACTCCTAAGCAAAGAACGAATAGAATTTTGCCATGAGTGTATCAGAGCCTTTAAAGTGCGATGCTTTCAGATTTGTCATTGCTCTCTAAAGGCCAGATTTGTTGGTGCGAGCCGCCAGGCATTATGAGGGGGCGGGACAGATCCTGCTGCGGAAGGCAGTGATGTCAGCGCGTCAGTTTGTGTTCATTGGTCGAGGAGAGATGCCGCCCATGGGCGAATGGCAGGAAGTGGAGTGTCCCGCTCGACTGGATCTGTCAGGTGAGAACAGCTTCAGTTCAACTGTACAGCAGGAAATCTGATCAGAGTTTATGTTTGACGGTGCTGTGTGACACCATGTGAAGTTTTGAAAAACTTCTGAATTTTGAACTATGGATAGAACTATATATAGATACACTAATGTTCAAAAGTTTGGGGCAGCACAGTTTATTTGAAAATAATTATACTTTTTAATGTCAAATAAATGCTGTTGTTTTAAACTTTCTATTCAGAATCCTGAAAAAATATATCATGGTTTCCACAAAAATATTAAGCAGCTCAACTACTTTTCAACTGATAATAATAATAATAAATGTTTCTTAAGAAGCAAATCAGCATATTAGAATGATTTCTGAAGGATCGTGTGACACTGAAGACTGGAGTAATGATGCTGAAAATTCAGCTTTGATCACAGGAATACATTACATTTTAAAATGCATTAAAATAGAAAACATTTTTTTTAAATTGATAATATTTTACTGTATTACTTTTTACTGTAGTTTTAATCAAATACATGTAGACTTGGTAATATTTATGTTTTTGAAAAAGTCTCCTTGCTTACCAACCCCAAACTTTTGAAAAGTAGTGATGTATTTAGTTTATATATTTCATTATATTTAATTAGAAAAATCTTTGTGTGCTAGAATACTTAATTTTCCAGAATGCATTAACTGTGTTAAATTTCTTTGAAATGCAATTCAGTAAATTCTTCCTCTCATAAACGTATCAAAACAAACCTTTTCAAAACAAACAGATTTCATAGTGTCTTTCACACTGTGTGCTGAAAGTGTGTGTTTGAAAACCTCACCAGGCGGCTGGAGTGACACTCCTCCTATTGCGTTTGAACACGGTGGACTGGTGGTCAATGTGGCCGTGAAGGTGGATGGAAAACGTCCGATTGGAGCTCGAGTTCGACGCGTTCCAAAGCCTCATCTGCTATTGGTCAGCGCCAGCGGTGACCCGTCCTGCAGCTTCTCCACAGAAACACTCTGTGAGGATCTTACTGACCTGGAGGACTATTGCCAACCTCACGCTCCAGGTCAGATATCATTCATGTGTTATCATATGCTATATTTATACATCATATACTATACAATATAGCATTTCTGTTCTTGAGAATGTTTTTATGTATTTTAGGTGCCCTGCTGAAAGCCGTGTGTGTGTGCAGTGAGCTGGTGTGTGTGTCGTCTCCGGTCTCTCTGAAAGAGCAGTTGTTGCAGCGCTGGGGAGGCGGACTGGAGATCCACAGCTGGTCTTCACTGCCACATGGTTCTGGTCTCGGTGAGTGGGAATTACTTTTAAATGAATTTTGATTGAACACGGTTTCAATATGCAGTAATGGTTGTTTTCGAATAAACACATAAACCGTTTTTTGTACAAATGTGCGTAAGAAAGATCAGAAGTACTAATAGTTTATTAATATAATTACATATATTTACATAGTAGCAAAAATAATATTAATATCAATTAAAAAAATATTTTATATATATATATACATTATTTGATCTAACTTTTGAAATATTTATTTGTATAACAATTGTATATCCATTTTACTTTATTATACAGTATATTAATATTTTTGTTTTGGATCTCACAAAATGTAAATCAATGAATTAAATGATAATTAAAGTGTATATGTGTGTGTTTGCAGGCACCAGCAGTATTCTGGCAGGTGCCGCTCTTGCAGCAGTTTACAGATGTACGGGACGAAGCTTCGACACAAACTCTCTCATTCATGATGTTCTTTACCTGGAGCAGATCCTCACCACCGGTACGAGAGAAACTTTAATTCTCATAACGGGATGCATCACTTCCTTTCTAGAGTAAAATAGGGTTTCACTGAGCTGTGAAGCTCGATCAGGCTGGAGTTTATATTTTTGAACAAACTGAATTGGAAGGCATTTAGTATATTTGCTGCTGTTTTAGGTGGTGGATGGCAGGATCAGGTTGGCGGGCTGTTTGGAGGAGTGAAGCTGGCTCGATCTGCAGCTCAGTTACCGCTGAGAGTGGAAGTAGAACAGATCTCTCTTCCTCAACACTTCCAGTCTGTCCTGCAGGAGCATCTTCTTCTGGTTTACACTGGAAAGACACGTTTAGCACGAAACCTGCTGCAGGTACGAGCGGCTGATGGTGACGGTCAGACTTCATGAACACTGTTGTGTGTCACTGGATCACTGTGTGTGTGTGTGTGTGTGTGTGTGTGTGTGTGTGTGTGTGTGTGTGTGTGTGTGTGTGTGTGTGTGTGTGTGTGTGTGTGTGTGTGTGTGTGTGTGTGTGTGTGTGTGTGTGTGTGTGTGCAGGACGTGGTGCGGAGCTGGTATGCGCGTTTACCCTCCATCGTACAGAACGCAGAGCAGCTGGTGACCAATGCAGAGGAGTGTGCTGAAGCCTGCAGAGAGGGTGACACACACACACACACACACACACACACACACACACACACACACACCAGATTCAGATTGACTCTTTGATCTCTTTCTCTCAGGATCTCTCCTCAGGTTGGGAGTGTGTATGGACACATACTGGCAGCAGAAGAAGCTGATGGCTCTAGGCTGTGAGCCGGCGGCAGTGAGATCCATGATGAATGCTCTTCAGCCGCTGAGTTTAGGACAGAGTCTGGCAGGAGCAGGAGGAGGAGGATTCCTGTTCTTACTCACCCGTGAGCCTCAGCAGAAGGAACCAGTGACAGAGATTCTCACAAACATACAGGTGAGAGTCAATGAAACTGGTTCAACCGCTACAGAATGAGAACATGTGAAGCAGAACGGTTGTTTTAACCCTTTCTAAACTGATAAATGTAGAAGCACTTCTCTCAGAACGATTTAACATCCATCCATCTTCTTCCGCTTATCCGGGGCCGTGTCGCGGGGGCAGCAGTCTAAGCAGGGATGCCCAGACTTCCCTCTCCCTAGCCACTTCCTCTAGCTCTTCCGGGGGGACACCGAGCCGTTCCCAGGCCAGCCGGGAGACATAGTCTCTCCAGCTTGTCCTAGGTCTTCTCCGGGGTCTCCTCCCGGTGGGACGCGCCCCGGAACACCTTCCCGGGAAGGCGTCCAGGAGGCATCCGGAACAGATTGTTGGGATCGCCCAGCCACCCTGCGGAGAAAGCTCATTTCGGCCACCTGTATCCGGGATCTTGTCCTTTCGGTCATGACCCAAAGCTCATGACCATAGGTGAGAGTAGGAACGTAGATTGACCGGTAAATCGAGAGCTTCGCCTTGCGGCTCAGCTCTTTCTTCACCACGACAGAGCGGTACATCGACCGCATTACTGCAGCAGCTGCACCGATCCGTCTGTCAATCTCCCATTCCATCCTTCCCTCACTCGTGAACAAGACCCCAAGATACTTGAACTTGAGGCAGGAACTCTCCACCAACCTGAAGTAGGCAAGCCACCTTTTTCCGACTGAGGACCATAGCCTCGGATTTGGAGGTGCTGATTCTCATCCCAGCTGCTTCACACTCGGCTGCAAACCGTCCTAGTGCATGCTGAAGTTCCTGGTCTGAAGGGGCCAACACGACAACATCATCTGCAAAGAGCAGAGACGATATCATGTTGTTCCCAAACCAGACACCCTCCGGTTCCTGGCTGCGCCTAGAAATTCTGTCCATAAAAATTATGAACCAAACCGGCGACAAAGGGCAGCCCTGCCGGATTCCAACATGCACCGGGAAGAAGTCTGACTTACTGCCAGCAATGCGAACCAAGCTCCTGCTTCGGTCGTACAGGGACCGGACAGCCCTTAGCAAAGGACCCCGGACCCCATACTCCCGGAGCACCCTGCACAGGCCGCCACGGGGGACACAGTCGAATGCCTTCTCCAAATCCACAAAGCACATACGGATTGGTTGGGCAAACTCCCATGAACCCTCCAGCACCCTGTAGAGGGTATAGAGCTGGTCCAGTGTTCCACGGCCTGGACGAAAACCGCACTGTTCCTCCTGAATCCGAGGTTCTACTATCGGCTGTATTCTCCTCTCCAGTACCCTGGCATAGACTTTCCCAGGGAGGCTGAGAAGTGTGATCCCCCTGTAGTTTGATCCCCCTTCTTAAAAAGAGGGACCACCACCCCGGTCTGCCATCCCAGAGGCACTGTCCCCGACTGCCACGCGATGCTGCAGAGGCGTGTCAGCCAAGACAGCCCCACAACATCCAGAGACTTGAGGTACTCAGGGTGGATCTCATCCACCCCCGGTGCCTTGCCACCGAGGAGTTTCTTGACTACCTCGGTGACTTCAGCTTGGGTGATGGACGAGTCCACCTCTGAGCCCTCAGCCTCTGCTTCCTTCATGGAAGAGGTGACTGTGGGATTGAGGAGATCCTTGAAGTATTCCTTCCACCATCCAACGACATCCCCAGTTGAGGTCAACAGCTGCCCACCTCCATTGTAGACAGCGGTGGTAGGGCACTGCTTCCCTCTCCTGAGGCGCCGGACGGTTTGCCAGAATCTCTTCGAGGCCAGCCGATAGTCCTTTTCTATGGCCTCACCGAACTCCTCCCACGCCCGAGTTTTTGCCTCCACAACCACCCGGGCTGCAGTTTGCTTGGCCTGCCGGTACCCATCAGCTGCCTCAGGAGTCCCACAAGCCAACCAGGCCCGATAGGACTCCTTCTTCAGCTTGACGGCATCCTTTACTTCCGGTGTCCACCACCGGGTTCGGGGATTGCCGCCTCGACAGGCACCGGAGACCTTACGGTCACAGCTCCGAGCGGCCGCTTTGACAATGGAGGTGGAGAACATGGTCCACTCGGACTCAATATCTCCAGCCTCCCTCGGGATCCGGTCGAAGCTCCACCGGAGGTGGGAGTTGAAGATCTCTCTGACAGGAGACTCGGCCAAACGTTCCCAGCAGACCCTTACAGTACGCTTGGGTCTGCCGAGTCTGTCCAGCTTCCTCCTCCGCCATTGGATCCAACTCACCACCTGGTGGTGATCAGATGACAGCTCCGCCCCTCTCTTTACACGAGTGTCCAAGACATACGGCCGCAGGTCAGATGAAACGACCACAAAGTTGATCAATGACCTACGGCCCAGGGTGTCCTGGTGCCGAGTGTACTGATGGACACCCTTATGCTTGAACATGGTGTTCGTTATGGACAAACTGTAACTAGCACAGAAGTCCAATAACTGAACACCGCTCGGGTTCAGATCAGGGGGGCCGTTCCTCCCAATCACGTCCCTCCAGGTAACACTGTCGTTGCCCACGTGGGCATTGAAGTCCTCCAGTAGAACGACGGAGTCTCCAGTTGGAGCACTTTCCAGCACCCCTCCCAGAGCCTCTCAACCTCACGCACAATCTCAGGCTCCTTTCCCGCCAGCGAGGTGACGTTCCACATCCCTAGAGCTAGTTTCCGTGTCCAGGGATCGGGTTGTCGAGGCCCCCACCTTCGACTGCCGCCCGATCCTCTCCGCACCGACCCATTACGGTCCCTCCTGTAGGTGGTGAGCCCACGGGAAGGCGGCCCCACATCGCTCCTTCGGGCTGAGCCCGGCCGGACCACGTGGGGGGAGGCCCGGCCACCAGGCGCTCGCATACGAGCCCAAACCCCGGGCCTGGCTCCAGGGTGGGGCCCCGACTGCGACATATCGGGCGACGTCACAGTCCTCGATTTTATTTTTCTCATACGTTTTTTTTTTGAACCACTCTTAGTCTGACCTGTCGCCTTAGGATCTGTTTGCCTTGGGAGACCCTACCAGGGGCATATAGCCCCGGACAACATAGCTCCTAGGGTCATTCCGGTACTCAAACCCCTCCACCACGTTAAGGTGGCAGTTCAAGGAGGGGATGATTCAACATATGAAATTTAAACTGGTTACTGAAAGACCTGTGTGTTTTAGTGTCCTAGAAAACAGAAGAACATGAATGGTGAACAATTTATTTTCTGAATAGTGTTGGTCCTGCTGTTGTTTTGACAGGGCATTGGTTCCTTCAGTGTTCATTCGGTGGAGCTGGATATGGACGGGATCTCAGTCATTCAGAAGAGCTCTGAACATCATGAACAACAGCAGACGACTTAAATCTGACTGCCTTATAAATAACAATTAAACTGATATTATATCTGTAAATATAACATTTGTATAACATTTGTTTCATATAGATTTCGTCCATGTTTTAAAATTTGTTAATCCTGATGGAGAAGAATGAATGAAATAATTTTTTTACAAATATGGAATGTATCAAAAACATTAAACTATTACATTAAAGGTATAGCGGAGGATCTTTCCTAAATTTAGAAAAGACCCGCCCTCTCCAATTTTTAAAAAAAATGCACATGCGCAAACACTCTATTTGCTCCGGACTTGTGCCAGGGCTAGCATCGCTAATCATAGCTTACATTAACTTTTACTAGCAGTGATTTTAAATGGATTTCTCCAAACTTTACCTGTCTAGTAGAATCTTCACGACTGCGGCATCAGTGGGAAACCCAACCTGTGCTTTTAGCGCACGCCAGCGTGTGAAATATTCACCCAAAATCACTCAGGTCTTGTTTCTATATTCTGCAGCCTTTCTCTTCTTATCATACACTTCGTATACATTTTTTCTCTTTCGACCCTCAGCCATTTTCAAAGGAATGGCTGAAACCGTAACTCATCACACATAATACACCTGAAAGTGCGCATGCGCAGAAAGCGAAAACTACATAGGGACGAGCACGTACGACGGCCTTACGTAAACATATCACCAGAATGATTGACACTTAGGTGGACCAATAGTATAGGCTACCCACCCGGAAAAAGAAAATCCTCCGCTATACCTTTAAGGCTTATTTTCTTTACTAAATGTGAAAGAAAATGTTTTGGCGTTTGGAACGCAATGTTGATGGTTGCATTTTTTACTTGCTTTTTATTGTACTGTATATCAAAACTAGCCTACTCACATTAAGATTTTAATTTTAATTTAAGAACCTTAAGAATAATTTTCTTATGTGTTGTGCTCAGACTGTTGCAACTCTTATTATTATTTAAATTTTTTTGACAGTTTAAAAAAAGTACTCCGATGAAGATTAAATAATTTCTGCCCACTTCCTGCTGTGAATTGTTCTTTTTCATCTTTTTCATGATAATATACCCCGAAAGAATGGAAGTGATGTTGTTACGTGAGGGGCACATTGTAACATGACAGTTTAAAATGTTATCTGATCTAATAAAAAAATTATCCAAGACAAAATAAAATATTTTGTCAATAAAATACAATTATTAGCTTTTTCATAAATTAATGGCATTTTTTAAATAATTAAAAAGAAAATTATTTTTGAGCTTGACAACAAACGCACCGCAAAAAGCAGCCATAGTTAGGCCAAAACAAAAACAAAATGATAATTTAATCATTTCTGAGCATTGACTCTCAGTCTTTATTCACCTTTTTCTCATGGTTTCTCAATATAATTCATAAAATAGAATAGCATAGTTCCAGACATGGGGACTTGTGACTTGGTGACTTGGACTCGAGTCGCTATTTTTATGACTTGTGACTTGACAAAAAATAAAATACTTGAGACTTGACTCGGATTTGACTTGACATAGCCTGTGACTTGACTTGACTTGCCCAAGAAAAAAATACTTGGGACTTACTTGAGACTTGAAGGTTAAGACTTGAGACGTACTTGAGACTTGCACATGTGTGACTTGGTCCCATCTCTGCATAGCTCTAATAGGGGCACATACGCAGTGTTACAATGTTCCCCACCAGTGCAACTGGGATTCAAACCCAGCATTAAAGAACTATCTCAACTTAAATAGATATAAGATTAAAATAATATCAGATTTGTCTAATTTTAAATAAACACAAAAAACAGAGATGAAATTTTGCATTTTTTCTCTTTTCTCTGTATAGTGTTGATATGGCAACTAAATACACTTTTGTCATGCTGGCATGTGTGGAAGCATTTAAAACAAAAAGTGTGTAACTAGCCCCGCGTTAGGTTGTGCCCCGCTCACCCTTATGTAAACAAGTAATTGTTAACTATGCTATTACTTTATTGCAGTTATGTTATCAATAAATGTTATGTTCAATGTTTAAATCAAAACTACGCCCTTGAACACACCTCATGTTTGTCGCTGTTCTGAAGCTCCAGGAAGTCAAAAACACTGTGAAAGTAGGCCTACTTTGGAAGTAAAAACTACTAGACTGCTGGTGGAACTATATTTCATTTGGAGCTACCAACTAAGACCAAGTAAAATGGACATCGGTAAGCATTTCACTCGTGATTGGGGCTATTTTTATAAAAGAAAAAATATAAACTTGTTTAGGGAAGGCTACTGTTCGTGTGAGACACTTTTACTGCTTTCACTTTCATATTGGTCTACAGATACGATTTTGGACCTGTTTATGCCACTTTAGGCTCGGCTTAGTCTTTTATATTTATAAGCAGTCACAAATTGTCTTTTTGGCTTTCTTTCCACCTAGTAAATAAATTAATGTAAATGTAATACAGTCATTTATTTGCTGGTGCTAATATCCACCATTGCATTGATAACGCTTTCCCAGGTGTAAACACACGAGAGATTTATTCACTGGTTTAGAGGCCAGTTTAAGTATTTTTAAAGAATATACTTTCTGAAAACATAATTCTGAAGCTATTTGCTAGTCTTGCTTACTCTGTGTGTTCTGTGATCTCTTATGTTTTGTGTGCAGATCATTGAAATTAAGCTATTTTATTTTCTCCATAATTATAATTATTGTCCATCAATAAGTTTTGTGTAACTCTGATTTAAGAGTTGAATTAATGTGAAATACACTTATGTGTCAGTTTTAATCAATGATGTATAGTTTGACACTCATACAGATACAGTAAACTTTATTTCAGTAACCCCTTTTTTCACACAGACAGAGAGATTACTTAAGAAGATTTAAGATGTCATCCACCTTAAGAAGTGTGTTTTGTTCTCTATTTGTAACAGGTGATGCTCAACATTTCTCAGATCTGAGGATTGTGTTGATGGGTAATAGAGCTGCTGGTAAGAGTTCATCGGGAAACACCATCCTGGGCAGAGAGGAGTTTGACTTGAAGAGATCTGCTCAGTGTGTGAGGAGACATGGAGAAGTAGCAGACAGACACATCACTGTCATTGAAGCTCCAGGATGGTTGTGGAACTTCCCTGTAGAGAAGAGTCCTGAGTTACTGAAACAGGAGATTGTGCTCAGTGTGTCTCTGTGTCCTCCAGGACCACACGCTGTACTACTGATCATACGTGTGGACAGTGGATTTAAAGACTATATGAGAAAATCATTGCAGGGTCATCTGGATCTTCTCAGTGAGAGAGTCTGGAGTCACACTATAGTGCTGTTCACTCGTGGAGACTCTCTGTCAGACATATCTATAGAGCAGTACATTGAGAGTGAAGGACAGGATCTACAGCTGCTACTGGACAAATGTGGGAACAGGTATCATGTTCTCAACAATCGCAACAGGAGAGACGACACTCAGATCAAGGAGCTGCTGGAGAAGATTGAGGAGACCGTGGCAGAAAACAACGGCCGCCATTTTGAAATAGACAGAAAGATTTTACAGGAGGTGCAAGACAGAAGAAGAGCAGAGGAAGAGAGAGCAAAAGAACGAATGAAGAGGATGAAAAACTGGAGAGAAAACATCAGATCACAGATGAGTGAGTCCACATACTTTATAGTGCAGATATTCACACTGAGTATATTAAGTAAACAAAATGTAACAGTCACAGCAATAATAACAATACATTTTTTGTTATTAACTGCAATTTGTCGAGGCATTCGCAATAGATGTGTTCAAAGCAGCTCATTGACGGCCAATAAAACCCTTGACTAAAGGAAATAAGCGGTTTCATTTCCTAAACAATCCCGTTCTTCACAGGGTGTGCTTTTGAAAATGGAAATGTACCTAATCCATAGAAAACAGTACGATATATAAAGTTATTTGAACATTTTTGTTTTTGAATGTTGTAAATTCATTGTCTTAAAACCCCTTAAGCGGCACTCCCCTTTTTTAATAGACATCAAGATGCATATTCCGAACTTAAATGGCTGTAATTCAAGAATGGTTTGGAATATAGTTGTAAATGTATAGTTGTATGTTGTTTTAAAGAAGACATTTGGCAGATTGTTGTAGAAGTGAAATAAATTAAAAAAGTTAAACGGAAAAAAAAGTTATAGAAGTTTGAGTTTATGAAAAAGTACAATGTTAAACATTTAATTATTCATATTTTATATAAAAAATATGTTTTCAAAACCTGGTGGACTTTGTTTGGGCGCAGTACCAAACTTGTCCACTAGTTGACATTACTGCCCATATAAGGGTGCCTCTATGGGGTTATTATTGTTGCAATATTCCAAATAAATAGATTCATATTCACAAATAAATGTAAAGAGATTCACAAAAATGTATCAAATTCTCAAATAAATAGACAAAGATCCACAAATAAATGTAAAGAGTTTCACAAAAAATTATACAATTCACAAATAAATAAAATGAGATTTGCAAATAAATAAAATATTACAAATGTTTTATTATTTTACAAATACAACTCTGCCTGACATTTCTTTGTGAACCGCTTTCTGTGCATTTGTAAATCGCTGCACACATTTGTGAATCGGTTCTTGTGCATTTGTGAATCCCCTCACGCATTTGTGGATTTTGAAACACTTCTAGCATCGACGTGCAGACAAATCCACAAATAAGTGGACTCCACCCACCGTGTACTCAAGCCAATCAGATAACGGCCACATCGAGCTGGCCAATCGTTGCACGTTACCGCTTCAACCAATCGCGTTTGGCTTTAGGTACACTCGGGGCGGGAACTGATTCTTGCATCCTTGAAAGGAGCAGTAGTAGCGCTGAACTGCTTTGTGTGGTAAAAACACTCTGTTTTCAAAAGATTGTTGGAGTTTAAGGCCTCCTAAAATTGCCATCAGGATACAGGGAATTATGATAATCAGAGATCCCGAGCATAATGAACAGTCTCTACACCGGCAAGAGGCGCGACACAGCACATCAAAAGCAAATAGGCACTGTCTATTCACTGCTGCCGTAGCAGTTTCAAATAATGTAAAACTAGCATGTTTGAAATGTTAACATATATTCCCTATGTGACGTCTGCTTAGCTGCAGACATGTCTGCATAATCGTACTCTTAACGGCTCTGATCCTACTTATCGACTAGTGCTGGTTACTTGAAAAATCATATTTCGTGACAGTGTACTGGACGCGGGGCATTCATTGATAGTAAACGGATGCCCGCACTTCTTCTGATGTAGAGGCTACTTCACGCCCAGTGTAGATAGCCTCGCACGGGGTAGACACGATGCATGAAATTACAGAACATACGATTCCCTATCAAGGCTATGGAACTTCGACATTACGGATGTCGTATATGGGAACTCTTCCCCTCCTTCACTTCTGCTGAAATCTTATAGGCTAACGCCAGCAAAGCTGGCCAATTGATGCAAATATGCAAATACTGAAACACCTCTTCACGCTCAAATCGTGTGCTAGAAAGCTGATACTACAACTCTTGGATTATTCGCCGTCGTTGAAGTTGCACCGGAGATACTTGCACTGTCTCCTGCATCCGATGGCAACTACTTGCAACCTGTGCTCGGGCCCCATCGCCCCCAGCCCCAGCCCCAACCTCTGCGCGGACATGTCTCTTCGAGCCCTCAAAGCCAGGAGGGAGGAAGCTCGCGCAGCAGCGGGGTTTGGGCCTGCCGCCGCCACCGAGCCGCTTGTAGGCAGAGTCGAGGTCCGTCCCCCGGTGAGCTTCCCCGACCCCACCTTTCAACCCCCTCGCGAGGTCGCTGACTTCGTGTCCTTCGGGGCGAGCGAGGAAGACGACTCCATGTCTCTGTCGGCCTCCGAGAACGACTGGGGTGCGGAGCAGGCCGCACCGCTGGCGGCCGCGGAGCAAGACACCCCGACGGACCTGCAGGACGAGCTCTTCCGTATCCTCTCGAAGGCCGTCGAGGAACTCTCGTGGAAAGCTCCCGATGAACCTTCAAAGAGCAAACTGGATACGTGGTTCCTCCAATCGAGCCGCCGTCAGGCCGCTTCGAAAAGAGGAACACCGTTTTTCCCTGACGTGCATGAGCACGTGGTGAAGTCGTGGGTGGCCCCGCAATCGGCGCGCACCCTCACTTCCACCCAGGCCATGTTTGCCCCCGTGGACGAGGCGGGGGACCACGGCTACCTCCGCACCCCCCCCGTCGAGGAGACCGTCGCCGCACACCTCTGCCCGTCGGCTCCCACCCTGGGCTCGGACCGCAGCCTGCCGTCCCGAGCCTGCAAATTTACGGCCCACCAGGCTAACAAGGCCTACGGTGCCGCGGGGGAGGCGGTATCTGCGCTGCATGCCATGGCCGTTCTCAAAGTGCTGCAGGCTAAACAGCTGAAGTCTCTGGATGACGCCGCCTCTATTGACGCTGACGCCATCCGGGATCTCCGTTCGGCCACGGACCTCGCGCTCCTGGCCACGAAGCGCTCGGCCCAGGCGATTGGCCGTTCGATGGGTTTCCTGGTGGTCCTCCACAGACACCTGTGGCTCACCCTGTCGGACGTGCAGGAGGCCGACAGGAAGACGCTGCTGAAGCGCCTCGCCCGGGACCGGATGCCCGAGAGGCCGTAGCGGCCAGTGGCAGGGGGCGGGTAGCAAGAGGACGCAGAGGAGCCCGCGCAGAAAGCCCACCGCGTCCCCTGCGAGGCCCAAGCAGTCGTCCTGACCGCTCGGGCAAGAGGAGAAGAGAGCGCCAGGTCGGCCCCGCGTCCAAGCGGCGCGCTCTATTGCACTTGGCGATGCGTGCAGTTTTGTGAATGTTGTAAATGTTTCGGAAATAAGGCGAATCAATACTTCACAAACAGAGCTTTTTTCTCCTCTTGCACCACACACTGTGTTACCCGCCCTGCCTTCGAGCAGCGCAGAGTCACGGTCAATAACTATTCCCAGCACTCACATAGCGGCGATGACCGCAGGTTTAGATCAGCCCACGCTCAGTCGTTTTCAGGCAGCGTGGGATTCTATTCCGGGCATTTCGCCGTGGGTGTTGAATATAATTCGGCGTGGGTACACACTTCAGTTCAAACGCAGACCACCCCGCTTCCACGGCGTAATTCAGTCATTAAAGGAACACTCCGACTTTTTGCAACTTTAGCCTATTCAACTTATCCCCCAGAGTTAGATAAGTCCATACATACCTTTTTCATCTCCGTGCGTGCTATAAGTCTGTTTGACGCACCCACCGCTAGCTTAGCTTAGCACAAAGACTGGATGTAAATGGTTGCAGCAAGCATACTAATCCAAACTATATTCTCTGAAGGCGAAGCACTGCTACTTGGGCGGAGTGATAACCGCAGCACCTGAGACGCGCTGTGAACGAACTCTCTGCTCCTCACCACGGCGCGTCTCAGGTGCTGCGGTTATCACTCCGCCCAAGCAGCAGTGCTTCGCCTTCAGATAATATAGTTCCCAGTATTTATACGGTTAAAATATGTCTGTGTCTCATGTGACTTTTTTTTGTGTACACTCTGTGACTATACAAATCACAACATGTAAATAGGAAAATGTTTGCGTTATTTTGTCACTTATTTGGATTAGTATGCTAGCTGCAACCATTTACATCCAGTCTTTGTGCTAAGCTAGGCTAGCGGTGGGTGCGTCAAACAGACTTATAGCAGGCACGGAGATGAAAAAGGTATGTATGGACTTATCTAACTCTGGGGGATAAGTTGAATAGGCTAAAGTCCCAAAAAGTCGGAGTGTTCCTTTAACTTTGCCCCAAAACGCTCATGTGCTGAGGCAAGAAGTGTGCAGCTTGCTCGAAAAGAAGGCTATAGAACCAGTTCCCCCGAGCGAACGGGAGAGCGGGTTCTACAGCCGAAGAAGGGAGGGCCCCATTCTGGATCTGAGACCTGTCAACAGAGCGCTTCACAAGCGCGCCTTCAAGATGACTACACTGAAGCAAATCCTGGCGCAAATTCGCCCCGGGGATTGGTTCGCGTCGGTGGATTTAAAGGACGCTTACTTTCATATCCAGATAGTAAAGCCCCACAGACGATTCCTGAGGTTTGCGCTCGAGAATTCGGTGTACCAATATACGGTGCTTCCGTTTGGACTGGCCCTAGCCCCCCGAACGTTTTCGAAATGCGTAGGCGCGGCACTTTCACCCCTCAGATCGAGCGGAATGCGCGTCTTGAACTATCTGGACGACTGGCTAGTTCTCGCGCAGTCGAGAGAAACGCTGGTCAGCCATGTGGAAGCCCTCCTTCGACTCTTGGAGATCCTCGGTTTGAGGGTGAACGTCCAAAAAAGTGTGCTCACACCGAGCCAGACTACAACATTCCTGGGAGTGTGCTTGGATTCGGTGAGAATGAGAGGGCGCCTCTCCCCCGAGCGAGTGGAGGCTCTGAGTTCTTCTCTCGGCCTCTTCAGACCTGGCAGGCTCGTCTCACTGAAAGAGTTTCAGAGGCTACTGGGACGGATGGCAGCGGCTTCTTCCGTGTGTCATCTGGGGCTGCTGCATATGAGACCGCTTCAACTCTGGCTGAAAGCGCGCATCCCCCCGAGTGCGTGGTATTCTGGCCACAAGCGCATTATGGTCACCCGCGGATGCGCCCGCGCCCTGGCCCCGTGGAGGAACCCAGATCTCTTCAACTCAGGTGTCCCTATGGGCATAGTGACGCGGCGAGTGGAGGTCCTGACGGATGCTTCATCCACCGGATGGGGAGCGGTCTGCTTGGGCAAGCCCGCCTCGGGTCGGTGGTCAGAGAAGCAGATGGAGTGGCACGTAAATCGTTTGGAACTAGAAGCGGTCTCTCTAGCTCTCAAAGCCTTCCGGTCTCGGCTGGAGCAGCAGCATGTGTTGATTCGGACCGACAACACTTCCGTGGTCTCGTACATAAATCGCCAAGGCGGTGTACATTCCAGAGCCCTATTCAGGCAGGCGGAATCCCTTCTGCTGTGGGCGGACCGGTTTTTCCTCTCGGTGAGAGCGGCGCACATCCCCGGTGTTCTAAATTGCGGGGCGGATATGCTCTCGAGAAGCGGGATTCCCCAAGGGGAGTGGAGGCTTCACCCCGGGACGGTTCATCTGATATGGAATCGTTTCGGCAGAGCGGAGGTCGACCTCTTTGCGACGAGCGAGAACGCGCATTGTCAGATGTTCTTCTCGCTGTCCCGTTCCCCCCGGGAGGTGGACGCGCTGAGGGGCGATGGCCGAGAGTCTGTCTCTATGCTTTTCCTCCGGTGAAAATTTTTCCCATGGTGTTGTGCAAAATCAGGGAGGAGAAGGCGGCGGTGACTCTGGTAGCCCCGAACTGGCCGAATCAGCCCTGGTTCGCGGATTTGGTAGAGTTACTAGCAGGGCAGCCATGGGAGATCCCGCTCAGGAAGGACCTTCTGTCTCAGGCGAGCGGAACGATCTGGCATCCCAGCCCCGGGCTGTGGAGCCTCCATGTGTGGCCGCTGCAGGGTCGCTGAGCGGGCGGGACGCGCTGCACTCGCGAGTTTTGAATACCATCGTGGAGGCACGAGCTCCGTCCACCAGGCGCCTTTATGCTCTGAAGTGGGGTGTGTTCTCAAAATGGTGTCAGGATATCGGAATAGACCCAGCGAACTGTTCTGTGTCGGATATTCTACGCTTCTTTCAGTACAGGATGGATGAAGGGAGCCTACCATCCACTCTGAAGGTATATGTGGCCGCTATTGCCGCGTTTCACCCCCCTGTTGACGGACAGTCTATCGGTAGACATGCGTCGGTGACACGGTTCCTCAAGGGAGCTAGGAGGTTATGCCCTGCACGGCCGCCTTCGGTGCCGCCGTGGGATTTAGCTTTGGTCTTGGAGGCTTTGTCACGACCGCCTTTCGAGCCCTTAGCCTCGATTGCCATTAAGGAGCTATTGGTTAAAACGGCACTGCTTCGCGCTCTCGCTTCGGCGAAGCGGGTTGGGGATTTACAGGCTTTCTCTGTAAGTGAAGATTGTATTCGCTTTGGACCGGGAAACTGTAATGTAACTCTCAGACCCAGGCCGGGTTACGTTCCTAAGTCGCTCAATACCCCGTTCAGAGCGCAGATCGTTTCTCTGCCTGCCCTGTCCGCTGAGCCATCAACCTCTCAGGGTTCGGATGCTCAAAGTGCTATCTGCCCAGTCAGAGCGCTCGGGGAATACATTTCTCGCTCGGCCGCTTTTCGACAATCCGACCAGCTGTTTGTGTGCTTTGGTGGGTGCAACAAGGGACGGGGGGTCTCTAAACAGAGGCTTGCTCACTGGATTGTGGACGCTATTGTTATGGCTTATGATTGCCTGGGGCAGGAATGCCCCCTTAACGTGAAAGCCCATTCGACCAGGGCGATCACTTCCTCATGGGCCTGGACTAAGGGTATGTCTATTCAGGATTTATGTCTTGCAGCTGGCTGGTCTTCTCAGAAAACGTTTGCCAGGTTTTACAAGTTGGATTTGCCCTCTGTAGCGTCTCGGGTGCTTTCGGTGAGTTGATTTTATATAGCATTGTGAGCTGCTCTGCGCTTTGCTCATGAGTTGTTCTATGTGCTATTGTGTATGTTTTGCAGTTGTCACTGCTATGCGTTGATTCTATTACTGTTGTTGCCCTGTTGCTCGACAGTGCAAACTTCCCCAGTTTAAACTGCTCGGGATATGCAAATTCTGGCAGTGTTTTGTGATTGGTCTCTTTGGACCAATCAGAGGTTTGAGGTTCGCTATTGGTCAATCTCGGCCTATCAGATGCTCGCATACTGGGGGGGGGGGGGGGGGTCTTGGTATTGGGTTCTGTTGTTCTGTTGTAGTGGTCGCTATGCGACCACGGCGGGATTTTATACAGTTCCCATATACGACATCCGTAATGTCGTAGTTCCGTAGCCTTGATAGGGAACGTCTCCGGTTACTTTCGTAACCTCGGTTTCCCTGAAAGGCAAGGAACGAGACATTACGCTCGCCGCCGTGTTCGCTATTGATTTTAGCGTTTGTTCGATTCTGATGTAATTGACGCTGCACTTGCATTATAACTGCAACGGTGTTTCAGTATTTGCATATTTGCGTCAATTGGCCAACTTTGCTGGCGTTAGCCTATAAGATTTCAGCGGAAGTGAAGGAGGAGAGGAGTTCACATATACGACATCCGTAATGTCTCGTTCCTTGCCTTTCAGGGAACCGAGGTTACAAAAGTAATCGGAGACGTTTTGCCGTTTAAAGCACAATCGCGGGTGACAAATAGCAATAGGACATAAATAAATGTCATGTAGAATACCAAATATGAGCCCAACTGACCAGCCAATATGTAACAGTACGAGCCTCAGCATCAGCGTGTATACTGGGGTCGATGCTGCAAATAAAAATCTTGCAATGCAAATTAAAAACTTTGTGTAGCAGAGTTTAAATAGTGTTGCTATTTATGGGTTGAACCCAGTTATTCATTAGTCAGCTAATTGCTTTTCTGTTCTATCTTGAATAACGTGACGCGTCCATAACATAAATTGTGGCTTGGCTTGACAAGCAGTCTAATGGTGTAATTCTAACAAAATCTAAACTTTAAACATATTTAGCTGTAGCAATTTGATGTGCCTTTACGCGTACACTTCCTATTTGAGCAAATGCATGCAGATGAATGATGAATGAACAGTTATTTCAGAGCAAGATCGCCCAGTGTAAAGCCAAACGTGATTGGTTGAAGCGAGAACGTGCAACGATTGGCCAGCTCGATGTGGCCGTTATCTGATTGGCTTGAGTACACGGTGGGTGGAGTCCACTTATTTGTGGATTTGTCTGCATGTCGACGCTAGCCTGACTACGTCAGACTTCCTACTTCCGCTCATTTCATTTCGCTCCTGTAGTTAGTCTGAGATAGCGGCCTATCTTTCAGTTTTCCACCGGCCTTCAGACGGCCGGGCCAATCAACGAACAGAGGGCGGGCTGAGAGCCGTGACATAGACGCTAAGCGCCGAGTTTTACATTGTAGGTCAGAGAAATCGTGCCTCATGAAGCTTCTAGGGGTAGAGGGCATCATAATGGAATTATGCTTAGGGCACCAAAATGGCTAGCAGCGGCACTGGCTGTGTTTAAAAGATCTAATCCTAAATTTGAGAGTTGACTACAAATATTTTCTTGTTTCACTCTGTCAAAAATAAGTTTAGAGGCCTGATTGTACCGTGGATGCGTAGATTAACTTCGCATAATCTGCAAAAGTCGTTTACAGCCATGTTCATTCCGGTATTTCGCTCGCATCATCATGTGTTTACAGCAGGTTTACAGTGGAAGTTCGATCATAGATTTGAGTTCGATGCATGATGTCTGTGGTTCGATGCGGCTGTACAGGCGCATAACATACGTCCTAACTAAACTTATCTGATTGGCTTACGGGTAACCAATGATTTTAAACTTCAGACAAGCGCCCCCTAGCGAGAGAGAAAACACTTCTCTATTATGCCATTCCAGACTCTGTCTACGAAGCAAAGTGAAGTAGCAGAGTCTGGTATTACCAGGCTACGTCGACGCTAGAAGTGTTTCAAAATCCACAAATGCGTGAGGGGATTCACAAATGCACAGGAACCGATTCACAAATGTGTGCAGCGATTTACAAATGCACAGAAAGCGGTTCACAAATAAATGTCAGGCAGAGTTGTGTTTGTAAAATTATAAAACATTTGTAAATATTTTATTTATTTGCAAATCTCATTTTATTTATTTGTGGATCTTAATCTATTTATTTGTGAATTCGATACATTTTTGTGAATCTCTTTACATTTATTTGTGAATATTTGAGAGGACCAGATCAGGATGATACCCATACCTATTTTTTTTTTTTTTTTTTACTATGATGGTCAAAACCCATGAATCACCAAGCATACATTCATATGTTGCACTGTTCTTATAAATATTTCAGTGAGAGGAGTTGAGAAGTCAGACACACGGTCAATGGGAAGTTCTGCTTACAGTTTATTTGGATCACGACCAGGAGCAGACAGCGGGTCAGATTCACTCTTCGGCTATTGGGACAGCTCATATCTCCAGAAAAGATGTAATAGCATGGAATTACCATCACCAAATAGTGAGTATATATATTTTTTTAATGTTTAAATGTATTTTTTAAAATATATATTTTAAATGATTAAATTCACTTTTGTTTAATATTTTCTAAACTAATGCGTGAGCTTGTTTTAATTTATTCCCTCGGGCTGCTCAACGCTATGGTTTTGATTTGTGTAATATCCATTCTGGTACTGCAGCACACAATTTCTTTTCTTTTTTTTGTATTATGACTGTGCAATATTATGTTATTAGTATAGTACTAGATTTGATTTAATATTAACATTGAAATGCTACCTATATTGCAATACAGTCATATTCAAGCAATGTTCTTTACATATTTTGCTCTTCTACCTGCACTCATTTCCGCCGTTGGTATAAGTAGCAGAGGGCGGCGGTGATAGATGAGAAATGTACAGTTTTATATCATCATGCTGGTAATGTTTTTTCAGACATTTGGTAATCCGATAAACCATTGTATAAAACACCCTTAAAATGAAAAACCTAACAAAATAAAAATATATATATATTTATTTTAAATAAATGAAAATTTCAAAAAGTCTGTATACTATTTGGGATCCGTGTTTTTTATGTTTTTAAAAAATTGTATATATGTTTTTAAGAATGTCTTAAAGAACACCCATTACTGATTTCCCTGAGAACATCATATTGCAGTGTGTGACATGCCAGTGTGTTGATTTCTATCTAGTACCTTCAACTAACTTTTATGTTTTATTATAATAGTATATTATTATT
>JARPMJ010006235.1:10000-20000 GCA_033366665.1 Phoxinus dragarum
GATTAATACACAAATGTGAATGTGAAAGTGTGTGTCTCCGCGGATTAATACACAAATGTGAATGTGAAGTGTGTGTCTCCGCGGATTAATACACAGATGTGAATGTGAAGTGTGTGTCTCCGCGGATTAATACACAAATGTGAATGTGAAAGGTGTGTGTCTCCGCGGATTAATACACAAATGTGAATGTGAAGTGTGTGTCTCCGCGGGATTAATACACAAATGTGAATGTGAAGTGTGTGTCTCCGCGGATTAATACAGAGATGATGTGAATGTGAAGTGTGTGTCTCCGCGGATTAATACAGAGATGATGTGAATGTGAAGTGTGTGTCTCCGCGGATTAATACACAGATGATGTGAATGTGAAGTGTGTGTCTCCGCGGATTAATACAGAGATGATGTGAATGTGAAGTGTGTGTCTCCGCGGATTAATACACAGATGATGTGAATGTGAAGTGTGTGTCTCCGCGGATTAATACACAGATGATGTGAATGTGAAGTGTGTGTCTCCGCGGATTAATACACAGATGATGTGAATGTGAAGTGCGTCTCCGCGGATTAATACAGAGATGTGAATGTGAAGTGTGTGTCTCCGCGGATTAATACACAGATGTGAATGTGAAGTGTGTGTCTCCGCGGATTAATACACAGATGTGAATGTGAAGTGTGTGTCTCCGCGGATTAATACACAGATGATGTGAATGTGAAAGTGTGTGTCTCCGCGGATTAATACACAGATGATGTGAATGTGAAAGTGTGTGTCTCCGCGCATTAATACACAGATGATGTGGAATGTGAAAGTGTGTGTCTCCGTGCATTAATACACAGATGATGTGAATATGAAGTGTGTGTCTCCGCGGATTAATACACAGATGATGTGAATGTGAAGTGTGTGTCTCCGCGGATTAATACACAGATGTGAATGTGAAGTGTGTGTCTCCGCGGATTAATACACAGATGTGAATGTGAAGTGTGTGTCTCCGCGGGTGTGGCTCAACATCAGAGACATTTAACAGTCAAACACGGTGTTCTTCATGTCTGAGCAGGTCAGCGCTCAAAGACACATGCAAATCAGTGTGTGTGTGGACTGTTTCTCGTGTGTGTGTGTGCGTGTGATACAGACTTCACTACAGTTTGCATGATGACACCGAGAGTTATTATACTGTCACTGATATTCACTGGTCACACTAACATAAACAACGAGTAATGCACACAGGTCTTATGAGGATCAGTTTAAAAAGACTTTTTAAAGACCCTTTTCAGACCAATTAAAGGAAATTTAAGGAATAAATTGAACATTATGTTTAATCGTACATGTCAAAGGAGATGTATTAAAAGCATCTTGCTTTGTTTTCACCAGATTTTCGCATTTCTATCTCAAGTAAATGTTTCTTGATTTAAAGATGTTTAGATATTTGAATTGGAAACAAAACTACTGAGGAAGAAATTAAACATAATTTTTGCCATGCAAGCAACATTTAATGCCATGACTCTACACACAACCCTGATCTTACAGTGTTTATTCATCTTCGTTGCTTAGTTAATAAAAACACAGCTCTTCATAGTATCATGTCAACTCATGTCACTCAAATCTGATTTTAGAAATGTATTAATAAATGTTTAAAATAACACTAATAAATGCATTCAAATAGTTAACTAATGCAATGTTAACAAATGGAGCCCTTTCGTTATAGTTTTTATTAATATTTTGAATTAGTTACATTTTCATTCCTTTTAATGACATATATTAATTTTCGTAAAGTGACCTTGAGGTCTTGAAAGGCGTTTTATAAATCCTTTTTTACATTTTTGTATATGTTTATTTGTATTTTTTATACATATATATTTCAGTTTGAGTTGTTTAAGCATTCATCTTAATATTTTTTGAAGTGACCTTGAGGTCTTGAAAGGCACTATTTTTTTCTTCATTCCTATTTCAGTTTGAGTTATTTTCGTATAAGAAGTTAAATGAAAATGACCAGTTGAAGTCTTATTGTAATCCGAGTGCATTTCCATCTACAGTAATCACCGCGAGCTGGTGCGGGCACAGTTGCACTGACAGATAACTGATGGAAGAGCTTTTGAGGAGTCTGAAGAAAAGCACACCTGTGCGGACTAAAGCCTTTCAAGCGCTCCCCGGCAGGCTAACAGAGAGTCAACAGTACAGAAGCACATTTGAATTGCCTTTGTCCCAGTTTGGGTGACATAAACCCGACAGACAATCAAGTGGAACGTGAAATAAAAGCATGATTTTCCTAGTGCGCGGCTCCTGTTAGCGCGCCGAGCCCTTCAGCCGCGGCTGCATTTGCATGGCAGGTCCAGTTAAATGAGGAGACCAGATTCTCTCTACCTGGCATGCAAACCAGCGGAGCAGCAGTTAAAGCAGCGCGCGCACGCACAGGTGTGTCCTCTCTCCAGAGATATGGAAATCCTCCGCTCTGAGATTCACTCTCCAGACACCGTAGACTGGACTTCATCAGAGGAGCTCCAGGATGCCACGCTCGTTCCTGATCAAGAGGAAGCAGGCGCTGTGTGGAGGATGGCAGTGGACGGAGCCGGACCTCAGCCTCGGGCACACCGCAGGTACGTCAACACATCAACACCTCATCACATGATCACATGCACACCTGAGGAACATATGAACACATGATCACATGAACATATCAAGACCTGAGGAACATATGAACACATGAACACCTGATCACATGCACACCTGAGGAACACATGAACACCTGAGGAACACATGAACACCTGAGGAACACATGAACACCTGAGGAACATATGAACACCTGAACACTTGATGAACACTTGATGAAAACTTGATGAACACTTGATGAACACCTGATGAACACATGAACACTTGATGAACACTTGATGAAAACTTGATGAACACTTGATGAACACCTGATGAACACATGAACACTTGATGAAAAATTGATGAACACTTGATGAACACCTGATGAACACATGAACACTTGATGAACACATGAAACCTTGATGAACACTTGATGAACACCTGATGAACACATGAACACTTGATGAACACTTGATGAAAACTTGATGAACACTTGATGAACACCTGATGAACACATGAACACTTGATGAAAAATTGATGAACACTTGATGAACACCTGATGAACACATGAACACTTGATGAACACATGAAAACTTGATGAAAACTTGATGAACACTTGATGAACACTTGATGAACACCTGAACACTTGATGAACACATGAAAACTTGATGAACACTTGATGAACACATGATGAACACATGAACACTTGATGATCACATGAACACTTGATGATCACATGGACACTTGATGATCACATGAACACTTGATGAACACTTGATGATCACATGAACACTTGATGAACACTTGATGAACACATGAACACTTGATGAACACATGAACACTTGATGATCACATGAACACTTGATGATCACATGAACACTTGATGAACACATGAACACTTGATGAACACTTGATTAACACATGAACACTTGATGAACACTTGATGAACACATGAACACTTGATGATCACATGAACACTTGATGAACACTTGATGATCACATGAACACTTGATGAACACTTGATGATCACATGAACACTTGATGAACACTTGATGATCAAATGAACACTTGATGAACACTTGATGATCACTTGATGATCACATGAACACTTGATGAACACATGAACACTTGATGAACACATGAACACTTGATGATCACATGAACACTTGATGATCACATTATGAACACATGAACACTTGATGAACACTTGATGAACACATGAACACTTGATGAATACATGAACACTTGATGAACACTTGATGAACACTTGATGAACACATGAACACTTGATGAACACTTGATGAACACATGAACACTTTATGAACACTTGATGATCACATGAACACTTGATGAACACTTGATGAACACTTGATGAACACTTGATGAACACTTGATGAACACATGAACACTTGATGAACACCTGAACACTTGATGAACACATGATGATCACATGAACACTTGATGAACACCTGAACACTTGATAAACACCTGATGATCACATGAACACTTGATGAACACATGAACACTTGATGAACACCTGATGATCACATGAACACTTGATGAACACATGAACACTTGATGAAACCATGAACACTTGATGAACACATGAACACTTGATGAACACCTGAACACTTGATGAACACCTGATGATCACATGAACACTTGATGAACACATGAACACTTGATGAACACCTGATGATCACATGAACACTTGATGAACACATGAACACTTGATGAACACCTGATGATCACATGAACACTTGATGAACACATGAACACTTGATGAAACCATGAACACTTGATGAAACCATGAACACTTGATGAACACATGAACACTTGATGAACACCTGAACACTTGATGATCACATGAACACTTGATGAACACTTGATGATCACATGAACACTTGATGAACACTTGATGAACACCTGAACACTTGATGATCACATGAACACTTGACGAACACATGAACACTTGATGATCACATTAACACTTGATGAACACCTGAACACTTGATGAACACATGAACACTTGATGAACACATGATGAACACATGAACACTTGATGAACACTTGATGAACACATGATCACATGAATACCTGAACACTTGATGAACACATGAACACTTGATGAACACATGAACACTTGATGAACACATGAACACTTGATGAACACATGATCACATGAATACCTGAACACTTGATGAACACATGAACACTTGATGAACACATGAACACTTGATGAACACATGAACACTTGATGAACACCTGAACACTTGATGATCACATGAACACTTGATGAACACTTGATGAACACCTGAACACTTGATGATCACATGAACACTTGACGAACACATGAACACTTGATGATCACATTAACACTTGATGAACACCTGAACACTTGATGAACACATGAACACTTGATGAACACTTGATGAACACATGAACACTTGATGAACACATGAACACATGATCACATGAATACCTGAACACTTGATGAACACATGAACACTTGATGAACACATGAACACTTGATGAACACATGAACACTTGATGAACACATGAACACTTGATGAACACATGAACACTTGATGAACACATGAACACTTGATGAACACATGAACACTTGATGAACACCTGAGCATCAGTTACTCAGAGTTCAGAACAAACGCTCTTGCATTAACATTCGTTCAAAGTTATCTGGTGTTTAATAATCTTCTCAAAATGTTAGCACAAAACATTATTTATAAAGCGTTCATGGAATGTTTTCAGTTGGATGTTCATCTGCCATTTTTTAAATGTAACAAATTGTTTCGGAATGTTCAGGGAACATTCAAGTGTAACGTTCCATAATGTTTGAAGAATGATACAATGTAACGCTCCATAATTTGAAGAATGATACAATGTAACGTTCCATAATTTGAAGAATGATACAATGGAATGTTTCCATTAACGATCACATTACCAAGAAAAAAACGTTATTAAAACATGTACTTTTAGAGAACATTCAGAAATAACTTGAACGTTACTGAAACGTTCTGAATTTGTCTCATATTTGATGAAGTTCGCATCATTGATTCTGTTATTTTCCTGTTATCACTGTGAGTCTGAAAGCACTGTAGAATAAATCTGACTCGACTGAGCTAGTCAAATATGTATATTTATAGGTGCTGAAAATCAAACAAAAAACCTGGGAAAAAATATTTTATTGTATTATATTTAAAAAACATTTTTTATTTAATTATATTTTAATTATTTACCTAACAAAATACCAAACAAAATACCTTAGAAAAATATTTTATTATATTTCATATTTTTGTGAGCTGAAAACCAAACAAAAAACCTGAGAAAATTCAATAAAATATTTAAAAAAAAAAAAAAAAAAAAAAATTATTTTATTAAATTTTACAATAATTTTTGTGTTGAAATCTAAACCAAAAACCTGAGGAAAAATTCTCATGGGCAACACTGCAGCGATAATCATTTAATGTGGGATCTTCTGTAGTGAACTAATGTGTGTGTGTGTGTGTGTGTGTGTGTGTGTGTGTTTCAGTAGCTGTACAGACACACAGTGCTGCGGGTCTGGAATCAGTGTCGGAGCGCGTCCATAAACACACACCTGCTTCTGAAGCTCTGGAGCATCGCAGAGAGGATTGTGGGATGGAGAGGGTTCAGGCGCCTCAGAGTTCACTTCCTCTTCCTCTTCCTCTTCCTCTTCCTCCCGCTGCATTAACATCAGCACCGCTGAACAAGGTGACAAACCACATCTCACATCCTCACATTAGCGTCTCCTCCCCGAAATATCCATATATGAGCTCACAGCGCCTCGTTTACTATATCCTCATCTGCATATCATTTGCATATGCATATTTATCCACGTGATTCCATGTTTAACGGTACGAGACATTAGGAGAATATGAGATATGATAAAAAGCACGAAGTAGCCGATCCATATAAAGTACATTACAAAGAAAGTTTATAGTGCACAGCGCATGCGTGTGAAGTGTGTACGGCTCGTTCGGGGCCGGTTCTGTTATAAATGAGACCCTGGTGTGTAATAAACGTTACGAATGCGTTGCTCATGGAACGTTCAGTTGGATGTTGGTCTAGTGTTTAATAAATGCAGCTTGTTTCGGAGAACGGTGAGTGTTTATACGTTGTTTCGGAGAACGGTGAGTGTTTATACGGCACATGCTGTGTTCCTCTGATCCAGGCGCGTGAATCCGGCGGCTCGTCGGAGTTCCTGTGTTCGGTGTGCCACAAAGCGTTCCCGCTCCAGCGCATGTTGACCCGGCACCTGAAGTGCCACAGTCTGATCAAGAGACACCCGTGCAGATACTGCGGGAAAGGCTTCAACGACACCTTCGACCTGAAGAGACACATGCGCACACACACCGGTGAGAAACCATACTACATTATATAAGGGGGGGGGGGGGTATAATGTCCTTTCACAAGATGTAAAATAAGTCTCTGATGTCCCCAGAGTGTGTATGTGAAGTTTTAGCTCAAAATACCCCACAGATATTTGTATATAGATTGTTAAAATTGTCACTTTTTGAGGGTGAGCAAAAACACACCGTTTTGTGTCTGTCCCTTTAAATGCAAATGAGCTGCTGCTCCCGGCACAGGGGGCGGAGCTTCAACAGCTTGCACTGACACACACATGCACTGAACATTTCTAAAACCTTTAGCCTTTTATGTTCAAACTTTGATTAGCATATTCTGTCATTAAAATATTAAAATCTATAAATCGTGTTCAGGGGGCGGGTTTATGTAAATTCTAGGGTTGTGATGTCACTAACCCGGGAGGAAGCTCATGTATATTCTCTACCAGCCGCTTTTTGTAGTTCTTAAAAAGCAAATATCTCCCTTCACTTTGAACTTTGAGCGTTGTAACTTTGCAGATGTTGTTTATGATCAAACACAACATTAAGGTAATCGCAGCTGCTAACACACGCAAGCTCTTGAAACCCCGCCCTCTGCAGCAGCTCATTTGCATTTAAAGGGCCAGGCACAAAACGGTGCGTTTTCTCAAACCCTCAAAAAGTGACTTTAACATGCGATATAAAAATATCTGTGGGGTATTTTGTGCTAAAACTTCACACACACACTCTGGGGACATCAGAGACTTTTTTTTACATCTTGTGAAAATGTTACCACCCCTTTAATGTTTTTTTTCTGCTCACCAACGCTGCATTTATTTGATATATTGTTGAATAGAAAATAAATAATAGCATTTGTTTGAAATAGAATCTTTTGTAACATTATAAATGCTTTTACTGTCACTTTTGATCAATTTAATGATTCTTTGAGCATATAATCTTATAAATGATCAATTTAATGCATGCTTGCTGATGATATATAGCCTGGGAAAACCCAGACCACTCTCAGTTGTAACTGAGTAAGGGTCTGGCAAAGCTCCATAGACAATTCATTTCCACAGGGACGTCACCAACGGACGTCGGATAGATCTAAAACCAATCAGAGCGATGAATGACATGACGTATGCAGAGCGACGGAGAAACATCTCGAGACTCTCAGCAATTCTCTGTTTGTGTTAACGAAAATTACAATTTTAAATCGCTTGAAACAGACGCGATAGCTGATTCGAACGAGTGATGTTGTGATGTTCCACGGCGGCATCCATCTTTGTAATGTACAAAATCTGCGTCACCGTCTCTGCTCTGTCGTCATCGTGTAAAGCCCGCCCCAACGTTTCTGATTGGTGCCGCGATTTCGGCGGATTGGAAATGGGTTTCAATGGGCTCTTTGCCAGACCCACTTGCAGAGCAAATCTAAATTTGCCGGAAGTGGTCTGGGTTTTCCCAGGCTAGATGATATAGGTTTAATGTTACCGACCGCAGTGTGATATTGGAGACGGTGTGTGTTCTGAGTTCTGAGTGTGTGTGTGTGTGTGTGTGTGCGCAGGTATCCGCCCCTACAGGTGTGATCTGTGTGAGAAGGCCTTCACTCAGCGCTGCTCTCTGGAGTCTCACCTGAGGAAGATCCACGGCGTCCGGCAACAGTACGCGTACCGGCAGCGGCGCTCCAAGATCTTCGTGTGCGAGGACTGCGGCTTCACCTCGAGCCGGCCCGACGAGTACTTCCTGCACGTGAGGCAGCAGCACCCGAGCAGCCCGGCCCTGCGCCGCTACTACCGCAAACACCTGCTGGAGAACCCGTCGGGCCACGGCCTCGGGCCCTTCGTGCTGTATCCCTCCGCCGGCCTCTACATGTGAACACACTCGGGGACCAACAAACACTCTTACAGGAACGGCAAGAGATAACGTGATCTGCTCTTTAATAACGTTCTCACACAAAACATCGTTCAAGGAGCGGTTCTACCTGACACGCTCAGTTGGATGTTTTGACATTTTTTAAATGTTACTACTTGTTTCAGAAGAACATTCCCATAATGTTTGAACATTTAGAAATAACATTTTCATAACTTAATGGGTTCATTGAACATATTTTTGTATTTATTTTAGTAGGGATGCACGGATATGAAAGTTTTGGCCTATACCGATAATTCTTTATATTCGAAAGCAGATAACCGATATATTGGCCGATAAATCTAAATCCAAAAGTTTATTTAATTTTTGAGAGCCTGATTACAAAAAAAAAAGTCTCTTTTGCCATAATTCCCATAATGTTTGAACATTTAGAAATAATGTTTTCATAACTTAATGGGTTCTTAGAACATATTTTTGTGAGCTGGGTATGACACGCAATTTTTTCTTCTTTATTTGAGTAGGAATGCAGATAACCGATAATTCTTTACATTTGTAAGCAGATAACCGATAATTCTTTAAATTTGTAAGCAGATAACCGATAATTCTTTATATTTGAAAGCAGATAACCGATAATTCTTTATATGTGAAAGCCGAAAACCGATAATTCTTTATATGTGAAAGCCGATAACCGATAATTCTCTATATTTGAAAGCAGATAACCGATAATTCTTTAAATTTGTAAGCAGATAACCGATAATTCTCTATATTTGTAAGCAGATAACCGATAATTCTTTATATTTGTAAGCAGATAACCGATAATTCTCTATATTTGTAAGCAGATAACCGATAATTCTTTAAATTTGTAAGCAGATAACCGATAATTCTTTAAATTTGTAAGCAGATAACCGATAATTCTCTATATTTGTAAGCAGATAACCGATAATTCTCTATATTTGTAAGCAGATAACCGATAATTCTCTATATTTGTAAGCAGATAACCGATAATTCTTTAAATTTGTAAGCAGATAACCGATAATTCTCTATATTTGTAAGCAGATAACCGATAATTCTTTAAATTTGTAAGCAGATAACCGATAATTCTTTATATTTGTAAGCAGATAACCGATAATTCTTTAAATTTGTAAGCAGATAACCGATAATTCTCTATATTTGTAAGCAGATAACCGATAATTCT
>JARPMJ010006235.1:25000-30000 GCA_033366665.1 Phoxinus dragarum
CACACACACACACACACACACACACACACACACACACACACACACACACACACACACACACACACACACACACACACACACACACACACATACACACACACACACGCTGTGTCATTCAGTGACGCATGGAAACCTAGATCTTACAGGGATTAAAGCTTTCAGCGGATTCAAGGCTGACGCTGCAAACACACACACACACACACACACACACACACACACACACACACACACACACACACACACACACACACAGCGCTCGTGTGAAGGCTCTCAGTGGACCGCTTGTGCAGGTTTCTGTATTTGTGTTTGGATGAGTAGAGAGTTACTGTAAGACTCTCTCTCTCTCTCTGTGAGTGTGTGTGTGATGTCCACTGGTCCACAGGACTCCAGCATGGAGCAGCTTCGTCTGAAGAGAGGAGAGAACACAGCATATCAGGTACTCACACACACACACACACACACACACACACACACACACACACACACACACACACACACACACACACACACACACACACACACACACACACACACACACACACACACACACACACACACACACACACACACACACACACACACACACACACACACACCTCATATTAGACCAATCATGTGTCTCCATTTGTCGTTCACTGTGTGAATTCATGTTGGTTGTAGGTTTTTGTTAAACTACTGCTTGAAATGCATCTAAGAAAAAAAAAGAAAAAAAAAAAAAAGAAAAGAAATGGTATAACACTAATTCCCCAGGAATAGCAACAATACATTTTGGTGACATTTTATTTTACAGTGTCCTTGTTAAATATGTTATATGTACTTACCGTAGTAATAACAGTAAATAATGCATAATTACATGCAACTAACCCTCAACCAAACCCTAACCCTATAGTAAGTACATGTAGTTGATAATATTACTCAGTACTAAAATATATATTTACACTGTAACAATGACACATTATTCAAGAACCGCTATAAAGACAAAACAATCTGTTACCTTAAAGTATACGTGTATCTGTGAAGCAGCTTTGGAACAGTCTACATTATTAAAAGCGCTGTATAAATGAAGATGACTTGACTTAAAATAAAGTGTAACCCACATTATTATCTCACGCAGATCTTATTTGCTCTCTCGCCATCATATGTATAAGCAAATATGCACACGTTTGGAGCTTCACTACAGTAAACATCTACACTTCTATGAGTTTAACATAAAGGAATTATTTATCACGTATTTGGGACAGATTGCTGTAATTTTGTGAAAAAAGATAAATATCATGTCTGGTCAAAATAATTTTTATAACAATAATAGCCAGTAAGATTATTCTTTATTATTCTTAATAAATATACATTTAGATATTTATTCCAGTTCTTTGTTTCTTTGTTCAGATTGCATATCTAGGCCTACAAAAAGAGTGATCCAGTCAGAAAAGCTTATAAAGCACTTAAAGTGCCGCTGCTGTTTTAAAGGCTGCTAGTGTAGTCTGGCGTCTCCTACAGCAGTTCACACACACACACACACACACCGAGGTCAACAACACACTAATGTCCTCATAATCTCCAGCGCAGCGTCAGCTCTTCTCTCAGTCTCTGACACGCTTCCATCACAGATTCAGTCTCTCTAAGCCCCGCCTCTCTGAGAGCTGCTCTGCTCTGATTGGTCAGATTCAGTCTCTCTAAGCCCCGCCTCTCTGAGAGCTGCTCTGCTCTGATTGGTCAGAAAGCAAACGCTCAGCTCTTCCTGACATTTGTTACTGACATTTCAGCCGTTCAGAATCGCATCGTTCTTTCAGTCAAGTCACGTTTATTTCTTGAAGCAACAGAGTTTGTTTCCAGAAGAACATAGCGTCACAGTCCAGCTTAAGTAAGTTCAGTAAGTTTTTCTGTTGTAATAAAAAGTTATTAATTTAGTTCATATATATATATATTTAGCCACTCTGGAGAAAACCGTGATGGCATCGTCCAGCTCAGTTCAGTTCTCATATAATGGTCAATGCAGGAGATCAATAATATTGCTGAATATTACATTAAATGTACTACAACCAACCCAAAAGCCAATGGCGACAAAGCCGACAGTTTTGGGAGACTTTAGCCGTGTTTCCACCGCGGGAACGTTCCCCAGGAACTAGGAACTGTGCGCTGGTACTCGGTGTGTTTACACCGCAGGGTCTAAATGAAGTTCCGGGTAAATATTTCCCCCTCCGAAAGTCCCTGCTGGCGAGGTAGAGCTTTTCCAAAGTTCAGGAACTTTCGGGGGCGGGACTTGTGCGCTGAACGTGCTGATTGGTTGTGTTCACGCCGCATTTTGATTGGATGACTCCACGCAGCATTCTATTTTAACCGGCATTTTTAAAACTCTATTGCGTTTCGGCTTCATGCAGTGAGAGTCTGTCTGCAAATATGGAATTTAATAATAATAAAAAACAAACACAGCTGGACCGACGACGAGGTTCAGGCTTTATTAAGCGTATTGTAACAGGAAATTTTCTGCGCGTTCGTCCAGCCGTCTCACATTCAATGTCCGCAATACATCACAATCAACCTCAGCACAGTTTGAATCTCCTCCATACTTATTATAAATGTGGCGATCAAAACTGATTACTGTCCGTCCAGACTGGGAGGAGCCGTCGCGCGCAGTTATAATCTTCCCGGTACTTTAGAGCGTGGTGTAAACGCAGAAAGCAACCGGTCTGGGGCAAAAAAGTTCCTGGGAAAAAAGTTCCTGGGACAAATTGTTCCGGGTAATTTCGGTGGAAACGCGGCTTAAATTTGTCTTTTGGGAGTTTTGGAGACTTTATTTGTCGTGCACTTCGATCTTTAAACCTTTTCCCAGACCTTTTACATTCACAAACTGTTGAAGCGTTTTTTAAGTCTGTGTAGAGAGAACGCTGTCGTCTAAGCGCTCTGTAATTTAATAACTAATGATCGTTGCGACGGAAGTGAAACAATCAAAACTAACTTTATCTGGAAAATATCTTTATTCAAGAACTGCTATAAAGACAAAACAATCTGTACCTTAAATTATACGTTTATCTCTGTGAAGCAGCTTTGAAACAGTCTACATTGTTAAAAGCGCTGTATAAATGAAGATGACTTGACAAACTGTGTTAAACATGTGATGTGACACCGGCAGATCTTCCCCGAGCCGTCGGAGCGGATGACGGGTCCAGCGGCGCGACCGAAGGAGCGTCTGCCGTCTATCGTGGTGGAGCCGAGCGGAGAACACCGCAGCCGTGAGGAGGACGACCCTATCCATGACCCCTGCGACCCCTGTGACCCCCGCGACCCCGCCGGCAGCGCTCAGCCGCATGTGGACGGGTCGGTACCGGATTCTGTTACCTACCGCTAAACACCGGCTCGTTTTCGTCTTCAGTGGCGACGTTTACATGCAACCACATCCTCCTGTCGGGTCGGGTCGGTTACTGCCCTGTCGGCCCGGGTCGGACTCAAACTGAAAACTCGGCCCGATCCGCTCTCTAGTTCACGTATATAATCTCCTCAGTATTCTCATCAGCGATCGCGATTCTCAGGAGCTGATGCCCTCCTCCCTCCCCAGCTCCACCTGTCAGGATCTGCCGTTCTGATCCCCCTCGAGGCAGAATAAATTCTCCAATTATGTCGTACTTTAAAATTTTCAATTAAATATATTTGCATACATTCATGTTGGTTCTGTTCTGTTTATCGCTGCTCTTATCCACGCTCGGCTGCCCAGAACAGAACCACACCGCCAATCCAAACTGTATGATAATCGTATTTGACGATAGTGGTCCTGACAGAAATGGTATTTATGTCATTAAACTCTGTATATTTGTGAGCGCATATCATAATATATATCCCGATTTGAAGCTTGTGAAATATAAACGCGTTCATCACATGTTTAGTGTTCATGTAAACACTCAGATTCATCATTCAGAATGAATTCAGTCGTCTCTAAACCAAAGCTGCATGTAAGCGTGTCCACTGAAGCTTCACTAGCATGTGAATAACTGGATCCACCTTCTGTGTGTTGCAGAGCTCCTCGCTGTAAACGTGCATCCATCCCCAGCATCCAGATCGACAGCAGACTGACTCCGCCCCCTTCGCCTACATCATCACGCGTGGCTCCGCCCTGTTTCCCCGGCTGAGAGACAGCAGATCAGAGAGACGTCAGCACGATCACAGTAACTCAGTCTCAACGGAGGGTTATAGGCCGAAATTATAAGCTTTAGGATTTAAACACATAACAGATTGTGCTCTATTTCTACGTGACTAAGTGTCGTTGATCACGTGACTCTTTGTACGGACAGCCAGACTGAAGCTCTAGATGTTCTTTGGATGTTAGTGTTTATAATTGAAAGACTGATATAAAATAAGAAAAATGCTAAATAAAAGCATTTTCTTCAGTGCAACTAGCAACGCCAGGTCATGTGTTCGACTCCAGGGAAATGTACAGTATTATTTCAATGCGATGCGACTCGCTTCGGCTTCTCTGCTGAATGCATGAGTGTGAACGTGTGTTTCTCTGGTGTGTGCACACATCGGTCGGCTGACAACACTTCTGCACATTCTGCTGATAAAGCAAAGTATCAATACGATATCAAAGTGTTATAATGTTTCTTCTTAATATTTCTGTCTTGTTTTCCAGCACAAATATCTGACGGATTCTTAAATCAAGACACATTTACTGAGAAGAAGCAAAATGACTCAGAAATTAGGTATTGTTTATGAAAAATGCATCAAAATGAAGTGAGTCTGTGCTTAAAACTATTTACATTTAAAAACAATTATCTGCCAGTGTAGGGTCAGAAAAATAAACATTTTCCTCTTTAAATTAAGTATATATGTCTGACTCCATTGGAAATGTAATATAATATCTTCAGTCATGTTTTAAGCACTAACTCACTTCATTTTTATGCATTTTCATAAAAAAACAAAACATTTTGATAAAAAAAAGTATTTTTTGACCGAAAATTTAAACATTTTGCTTCTTTTTTTTAACTTCTTTGAATGGTGTGAAATTTGGT
>JARPMJ010006235.1:37500-54635 GCA_033366665.1 Phoxinus dragarum
AAAAAAGAAAAACTAATAAAAATGACAATAATAGGGATGGGGCAGTGACGGGACAGAATATACAGTGTGTACAGTATAAAAACCATTACGCCTATGGTATGTCCTCACAAGGATAGCTAAACCAACGTGTGTGTGTGTGTGTGATTGGTAGGTTTATGGGTTTGGTTAGTGTAAGGGGACAGAATATACAGTTTGGACAGTATAAAACGTCAATGGAGAGATAGCTAGGTAAACGTGTGTGTGTGTGTGTGTGTGTGTGTCTCATACGGTGGTCATGACTTTAAGGGACCCAGTCCTGAACCTCAGGATCTTCTTCTTGAGCGCGTGCGACGCCTTGATCTTCACGAAGGCTTTGGGCTGCAGGGCGTTTCCAGGTGGAGTGGGCGGAGCCAGCAGAGGGGGTGGAGCCAGCTGCTGTGGCCAGACCAATCCGCCGCTCTCGTCAGAGTCGCTGGAGCGCGAGCTGGACCCGCGCGACCCGGCCTCGCTCAGACTGGACTCGGACTCGACCCGGTACACACGAGGCTTACGGGAGCGTCTGATTGGCTGCTCGGCTTCGTCCTGACTCAGTTCTAGCGTGGAGCGCCAGCGCCGGTGAGCAGATCCGCGGCGTGCTTTAGCCGTGACGTTCCTCTCCGCCGTGTTGTATTTGCGCTCTAGGTTGTTCTCGGATTGTGCGCGGCAGGTTTTTCTTCCGGGCTTCTTCGCCGCGGTCTTGTCCTCCGTGAAGCGGCACTTCTTCGGCTTCCGCTCGGGTTTGTGCGCTAGAGCGCGGCACGGCTGCGCTGGGATGTACTGCGCGTTCACCAGCTCGTCGGAGGAGTGTGTGTGTGTGTAGACATGCTGTGGGGATTCCGCTTCGCTGCTGCTGGGAAAATCCAGAGATGTGGAGCGAATCCCGGCCCGGCTAATGCTACTCTGCCGGATCACTCTGGTTTCGGGACCCATGCTAGTGCGCGGAGGTTTGCCGGGCCTAGCATGAGGCGAGCGGCGCTGGATTAGCCCGATGATGTACGTCTCCACACGCTGAGCCTGCCTGTAGTCCTCGGCGCTGGGCTCTTCATCGGGCCAGACCCACGGCTCGTCTTCACTCACGCCCTCCAGCGCAGGAGAGGCTGCTGGGAAAGAGGGAAACACACACACATCACCCACAGACGACAAAATGACAGCCAATCAAACAGCATTAACTATAGACCCGATATAGTCACACACTTCTAGCCAAAATAACCTTGAATTTGGTCACATGTCGTTTTTACCAAAATAACTTGAGATGTGATATTCCATCATGTGAGCAAAGTCAACAGTGATTACAAGCCGTTAGGTTTCATTTCTTTATCTAATTGATGACTGGTCTGTTCTCGGGCGATGGTTTAGACGTCTATTAAACTTTCACTGACAGAACAAACGCTGCCTTGTTTTACTCTAGACGTCTGGCTGTGTGTGGACGCTGTTAGACGTCTTTTACACGCAGAACGGCATGCTGGGAGGGAGAATCTTTATAATACTGGGAACAACTAACCAGCACGACATCCTCACACTGGATGCACTATAAACACTACACAGCACATCTCACACAGCTGGACAGTGCTTTATATAATAATAATAAAATGTAGTGACCAAATTGAAAAAGCTGGTTAAAGGTTAAAATGGGGGGAAATGCAAAACATTTGGAAAATTTAAGAATTTTGTTTGTGTCTGTGTGTGAGAGCGTGTTTGTGTGTGTGTGAGAGTGAGTGTTTGACTGTGTGTGTCTGTGTGTGAGAGAGAGAGAGTGTTTGACTGTGTGTGTGTGTGAGTGTGTAAGTGTGCGAGCGTGTGCCTGTGTGTGTGTGTGTGTGAGAGAGAGACTGTGTGAGTAAGTCTGTGAGAGAAAGTGTGTGTGTAAGTGTGTCTGTATGTGTGTGTGAGAGAGAGAGAGAGAGAGAGAGTGTGAGTGAGAGCGTGTGTGTCTGTGTGTGAGAGAGAGAGAGAGAGAGAGAGAGAGAGAGAGAGAAAGAGTGTGTGTGTGTGTGTGTGTGTGTGTGAGAGAGAGAGAGAGAGAGAGAGAGAGAGTGTGTGTGTGTGTGTGTGTGTGTGTGAGAGAGAGAGAGAGAGAGAGAGAGTGTGAGTGAGAGTGTGTGTGTCTGTGTGAGAGAGAGAGAGAGAGAGAGAGAGAGAGAGAGAGTGTGAGTGAGAGCGTGTGTGTGTGTGTGTGAGAGAGAGAGAGAGAGAGTGTGAGTGAGAGTGTGTGTGTCTGTGTGTGTGAGAGAGAGAGAGAGAGAGAGAGAGAGAGAGAGTGTGTGTGTGTGTGTGTGTGTGTGTTCTCTAACAGAGCGGCTCTTTCTCCTCAGTGTCACAGGTGTGTATATTCACAAAGAAGCATTAAGATCTCATGACTCTGTGTGTGTTTTCTGCAGTCTCTGCTTTAACCATTTCACTGACAACAAAAAACAGTTAACGTTACACTCTGGAATGTTTAAAAAAGTTGATTGAGACTTACTGTATTTATAAGGTAAAATACAAGACTCAAAGGGTAAGTTCGGTATTTTACACTTAAAGGAGAACTCCGGTCAATTTTAACATTGAGCTCAATTTTTAGTAAATTTGGAGTGCTGTCAATACAGAGAACAACGACAAAAATCGGTGTTGCCTACACTGTTATCCTCTTTTAAAAATGTGCACCCTATTGACTTGAATGGGGCAAGTTTTAAACTTAACCAGTTCTTAGTCTTATCATCCTTGATGTGTCATTACAAGTGCCCAGCCATGTTGAGTGATTCCTTCAGAGTGAACACGAGTGAATCTGACTGCAGTAGATGTGAATAAAAATGATGTTATATCAGCCAGCGCACAGACCTGTGTTTAAGTTCCTGTTTTCGGTCGAAGTCCAAAGTAGTCGATTGTCGAGTTCACGCGCGTGATCATAGCAACTAAACCTATGCGCGTGAACTCGACAATCGACTACTTTGGACTTCGACCGAAAACAGGAACTAAACACAGGTCTGTGCGCTGGCTGATATAACATCATTTTTATTCACATCTACTGCAGTCAGATTCACTCGTGTTCACTCTGAAGGAATCACTCAACATGGCTGGGCACTTGTAATGACACATCAAGGATGATAAGAGAAATAAAAGCAGGTTTAAAACGTGCCCCATTCAAGTCAATAGGGTGCAAATTTTAAAAAGAGGATAACACAGTGTAGGCTACACCGATTTTTGTCGTTGTTCTCTGTATTGACAGCACGCCAAATTTACTAAAAATTGAGCTCAATGTTAAAATTGACCGGAGTTCTCCTTTAAAGCCCTGTTTACAGATCGTATCTGATGAAATAGAACGGTTAAGATTAAAATTTGGACACATGCTGCTGTCCCGAGAATTTTAGGTTTATTCCGCTTCATGTAAATGTGTGTTATTTCTGTTGTAGCCACAGCAAGACGCCACAGTAAGATGAAGCACAAGCTAAACTTTGCTCAGCGTTACTCATCGCTGGACACATCTAGCCTGGCTCCGCCCTCCGACGCACTTCCGCTCAATTTTCATTTTCCTTCAGAACTACGTCTGGGTTTGCGGTGTATTCTTGTTTGTTTTTTCGGTCAATTTTTGTACCGGTCCAACCAGCGAACAGAGGGAGTGTCTGAGAACGGTGGCGTTGAGGTTTTTTTTTTTTTTTTTTTTTTTGTTAAAGGGTAAGTTCGGTATTTTACACTTAAAGCCCTGTTTACAGATCGTATCTGATGAAATAGAACGGTTAAGATAAAAATTTGGACACATGCTCCTGTCCCGAGAATTTTAGGTTTAGTTCGCTTTCCCCCCCCACCCCCACAATGGTTGTCTATGTGCACTGAAGATTCCTTCCTAAAACACATTAAACTTTCGTTTACAAAGACGTGAAACTCACCGAGTGGTCAGGGGTGTTCACTGGTGTGTGCACTCAAAAATCGCTGAAAAAGATGCATTCCAACAGGTTTTATCCTAGTTTTTGTCCAACTCCATTGAGTTGTATTGGATTCGCTGTGTGAGGTAACGTTACGGTATTACTCCGCCGCGGGAAACGGAAATGGGGTTGTTTGTATGCTTTTTGTAGTCTTATGCAGTCGCGGACGCGGTATCGTAGGCTAAGCTATCTAAACATTTTTACAAGATCGAAGCTATCTGTGTCAACTTAGAAATGGATTCCGAGACATTTATATGGGGAGGATGACGGTTTTGAGATCGATTTTGATGGACAGGGTTACAGGTTTGAGCCTGAATATTCAGAGGAGGAATTTCTGCAAAGAAAGGCAGAGTTTGAACGGCAGTTGACAACGGAGTCCAGTAATTCTAGCCACTTTAGCCTTTCTGGATTGTTGAAAGGAAGTCTGTGACAACTTTTTTTGCCACGAATCTTCCCGCAATTCGGAACTGCACAAATTCGCCCCATTATTAGCTGTCTGTTTGTAATGCTTTCAATGAAGACAGCGATCTTCTGCTTCTTCTGTGTATATGCCCGTGGTTTGCTTGGAATTGGCAAAGGTGCATTATCGCCACCAACTGGGCTGGAGTGTCTATTATTCAAGCTCTCAACGGAAGAATCACGGGTGTGACGCGTTTGGCAAAATAGGTCCACAAAAGCGAAATAATCCTAAAATTCTCGGGACAGGAGCATGTGTCCAAATTTTATCTTAACCGTTCTATTTCATCAGATACGATCTGTAAACAGGGCTTTAAGTGTAAAATACCCAACTTGTCCTTTAATATCTATCAATTGCTTCTCCAGTAAATGTGTCTTGATTTAAGAATGTTTAGATATTTGTGCTGGGAAACAGAAATACTGAGGAAGAAAATATGCTTTGCAGTGTACAGCCACACCGAGTGAACTGAATCTCTATAACAGTTGTGTGTGTGTGTGTGAGTTAGTGTGTGAGTCTGTATATGTGTGTGAGTGAGAGTGTGTGTGTGTGTGCAGAGCTGACAGACGTGTGTGTGTGTGTGTGTGTTTGACGAGTGTGAGTATATTTGGGTGGTCCACTTACCAACAGACTCGTGTCTCTCAGAGAGCCGGACGGGGCCGAGAGGACAAGGAACCTCAGTGTGTTCAGAGGAGCCTGACACACACACACACACACACTTATTTATTTGTGATGTCTTGTTATATTTGTAATATAATGAAAATTCAATAAACATAATTACAATTTTTAAAAACTAAACTGATTAGCTCTAACGAATTGCTAGTTGGTCTAAACTCAACAGCTGTGTTTATGAAACTGGCACTGGATCTGGAATCAGCATCAAGCAGCAGAATCAAACATAAAGACTGATATTGAGCCTTTCATATTCCATTCCCACCGCCGCCCTCGTCGATCAGTCGGTTCAGTGGAGAACATGAAGGGATTTGGACTGTTGCGCTCCATCAGAACACAGAATGACCCAGCGGCCAATCACAACCAAGCATCACTAGCCTTTCCTGCAGCTCAACAGTAGAGCGTTAGCGCTCGCAACGCCAAGGTCATGAGTTTGATTCCCAGGGAAAGCAAGAACTGATAAGAATGTAGATGTGTAGCTTGAAATGCAATGTAAGTCGCTTTGGATAAATGTATATGATCCATAATGAATTTACTTCCAATATTGATTTGTGATTTGGCAATATGTCTCGATAGAGTTTGTAATTCGCTTTGCCTTTTCCGGGTAGGGTGTAAGCGTTCAAGGCTGTGCAGGACGCCAGCGCTGATCGGACGAGTGGGTTATAACAGAAATCTGCGCCCATCTCGCTGCGATTTATTAATGTTATTAATTCTGCTGTGAATTCAAAGGCTTTCTCACTGATCTCCCAGCGCTGTGTCATAATAACAGTGTCGCGTGATTGAGATTTTTCCCCACCCCTAATGATCATGATGTGGTGTGTGTTACCTGAGCCGTGATGATGAACATGTGATGATGTGGTGTGTGTGTTACCTGAGCCGGGTCGAGTGTGTGACGCTTCAATGAGAGTCTCGACTGCGTCCATCTTTAGCTCTCCGACCTGATGCTGCAGGAGCTTCATCAAACTCCACACGCCCTCCTGAAACACACACACACACTAGAGGATGGATACCTGAGCCGACGAGTTCGGACAGATATCTAGAGATTATGTTCGGTTAAACACTCCGAGTTTCGGTTCATTTATGAGACGCGCTCCAGTTCACGTGCAATGCAAGAGATCGCGCCGGCGCCTCCATGTCCTGATTATATTGTCTGCAATATTTGCTTTTTATTTATTAAATCCAGGCAATTGGTTGATGAAACATTGATTGAAAATTCAGATACAATTTATATAAAACGAAATTCCCTTTAAAAGGCTTTGAACAAAACAAAACTTGTGGTCAGAATCATGTCTGTCTCCCGATGGCGCATCTTCCTATCTTACTCATGCTGTTCACTTTTCATATTCAACATAGATTAAATAAAAAATAACTTTATATTATTTCAACATAAATATGAATCTAAATGTGTTTTCTTTAATGGCTACAACACGTATAGTACAGTACAGAGAAATTTACTGTCGGAGCGGGGTTTGAGCGAACGCCGTTTTACCGGTAATAATTGCTTTCGAATAATACTTGAATAATTCCAAGATCATCGAATATAATTTTTTGCTTGAAATGCCCATCGCTAGTATCCATAAGTTTTGCCCAGTTATTTACGGGATGATACAATAGGCTATTTCATTTAGTTTTTGCTTTGAAAAATTCTAATTATTAACATAGCCTAGGCTAATAAACATATTAACAATAATAACATGAAACAATTTATTTCTATAACTTTGTTGTTTTTTATGAATTTTTTTGAGTTTAATAGGAATTATGGAACAGTTTTTGTCATCATTTGTAACACATTTTTTGTACAGTAAATTATTCAAAGTTTCAACAAGTTGCATAAAATCTGTTAATTTTTTTTTTAATAATTACACAAAAGTGCGGTGATGACCTCAACAGCGCAGTAGGCATCTCATTACTGCGGTAATGCGGTTATCGTCACAGCCCTACACAAACACACACACACTCACTCATACACACTCACTCACTCGCTCACACACAGACACACACACACAAACACACTCACTCACTCACTCATACACACTCACTCACTCGCTCACACACACACACAGACACACACAAACACACTCACTCACTCACTCATACTCACTCCCTCGCTCGCTCACACACAGACACACACACACAAACACACTCACTCACTCACTCATACACACTCACTCACTCGCTCACACACAGACACACACACACAAACACACTCACTCACTCACTCATACACACTCACTCACTCGCTCACACACACACACAGACACACACACACACAAACACACTCACTCACTCACTCATACTCACTCACTCACTCACTCCCTCGCTCGCTCGCTCACCCACACACACACACACACACACACACACACACACACACACACACACACACACACACACACTGTGAAACGAACAGGTTTGTTAAACTCAGATGAGTGGAGGATGCAGAATGGGTTTCTGGGAACGAGGAACGTAACGTCCTGTGTGTAATTAAACAAGAACATCTTCATCTATGATGTCAGAGACAAGATAAGTTCAGTTTAACCTGAAGAAATTAGGACAGAAGTATACTACTGTACTGTAGATGTACTAAAAACGTAATAATAATAATAATACTGTTCATTAAAACATTTTTTCAGGAATATCACAATTTTTCGCATGACTAAACCGACCCACGTGAACATGATATCTAGTATCTCAAGCCTAGTTTAGTTTCAGACTCTGATTAATGAAAACAACATCAGCAGATCCAATCAGTACAGCAGTGTGTGTGTGTGTGTGTCCGACAGCTGACGACTGTGTGTGTGTGTGTGTTTTGGGGAAGTGTTTACAGGTCAGATGTCAGCAGTGTGTGTGTGTGTGTGTGTGTTTACTAATGTCTCCTGGGCCCCCAAATAAGATCATGCTAAGGCTGTTAGCTTAACCTGATGAAGCGACTCGTCGTCATGGAAACAGCGGCCGCATGAGATCCAATCAATCTGACAAAAGCATTTCACTGTCAATTATTCATATTGACTGATTTCCACAAGGACACTAGGGTTGGGTACGGAAACCGGGCACCGATATGGAACCGGTACCAAGTGACCGGTGTGTAACCGGACCGAATCAAACGCAGATTTCGGTGCCACTGCTGCCTCAGCTCGTCAGCTAATATGTCCTCTGGTAAGCATCATCACCGCATGTGATCGCTATAGTTAACCCTTTGACGCGTACGATCGTTCACACTGGTGCGCTTAATGTTCAGATCGCGTGATCATCAACTGCTCAATTCAAATCTGCGTTGGCTAGCGCTGAGCCAGAGACAGACGCGCTCAGCGATGTCTCATCACAACTATTCAGTATTTTCAACCACACAAGCTTTATTTTAGGTTTCAGACATTTAAATACACATAAGTACTAGCAAAACAACATTTATAGTTTGTAAAATACACACTGATATCTATGAAAGCGGCAATAACAATCCTTTCAATTATAAATGGATGACGTAGATACACATTGTAGGCGTTCTCCTTCCACGATGGGTTTCGTCACGGCATTTACGGCGATGCGCTCTGAAGTACCGCTCGCCGTGTGCAGGGCATGCAGTAAGGTTCAGGAGAGGACTCGTATTCGGCCAGAGAACGCAAAAAATATGAAAAGAATTGCTAAAATTTAAAGCTGGTCTGTAGCATACCAAGAATACAGACTACTTTGCTGTTATTAGTACTGTAGTGTTATTTAGTGTTACATTATTGTTAGGTGGCTTAGGTTTTATTGTGAATTTGTAATGTAAATGTGTTGCGCTGTATTTAGACTACTTATATTTATATATTTACTCTAAAATTCTAATATATTACATTTTAAGAATGTTTTATGGCAATGGAGGTCATCATCCCGGTGTCCAAATGGGTAGTGGGTGGGCAGCGGCTTAACTCGGGCACACGCCTTCCACTACTCTGACCACCACTGCTCCATGTACCAGGAAACTGCTCGGAAAACTGGAAGAGAGCATCAGCTGGGCTCGCATTAAGATAAAGCCATCAAAGTCACGCAGCATTTCCATTGTCAAGGGAGTGCTCTCTGACTGCAGATTCTTCATTGGAGTCTTCATTGGCCCATCCCAACAGTGTCTGACCAGCCTGTTAAGAGCCTTGGAAGGTGGTATGATGCCAGCCTGAAGGATAAAGATCAGGTACAGCAGCTGCGGGAAGAAATCAGAAGTGGGCTCCAGGCCATTAACAACACTTTTGTAGGCCTCGTGTTTACAGTTTGGCCTTCTTCCCCGAGTGCTGTGGCCCCTTACCATTTTTGAGGTCCCAATCTCAACAGTGGAGAAGTTGGAAAGAGGAATCACAGGCTACATCAAGAAATGGCTTGGAGTGCCTCGATGCCTTACCACCATAGGCCTCTACGGAGATTGCGCCCTCAAACTGCCCCTCACCAGTCTCACAGAGGAATTCAAGTGTGCTAAAGTAAGACTCCAGATGACACTGATTGAATCTCGTGATGCAATGGTGAGTAACAACAGACCAACTTTGGTGGCAGGCCGCAAATGGAGACCAGCCAGTGCGGTGGAGGAGGCAGCAGCCGCTCTTAGACTTGCGGACATAGTGGGGCATGTCCAGCAGGGAAGGGGAGGCCTTGGGCTAACAACTAGGCTACCAACCTGGAATACAGCCACGGCACCAGAACGGGGGAAATTGGTGGTGGAGGAAATACACCGGCAGGAAGAAGCAGCAAGCTGGGCCAAGGAAGTTTCTCTTGGCAAACAGGGACAGTGGACACGCAGGGAGAGTGTGGAGAGAAGGAGGATCAGCTGGAAGGAGTTGTGGAGCATGGAAGCGAAGTGAATCACCTTCATTATCAGGGCTACATATGATGTTCTTCCAACACCTAGCAATCTCCATCAGTGGTTGGGTGAAGATCCAGGATGTGCCCTCCGCTCCAGGCCAGGTTCTCACAAGTCAGCCTCACCCAGGGATGTTACACTTTTTCTTTTTTTAAATATTTATATAGCACACATAATACAACAGACGTTGCCCAAGGTGTTTCACAAACAGTAGAATCAAACACTTAATTAAAAAATAACATACAAACAAGCAATGGAATATAATCATAAGACAGGAGACAGCTTGAACAGGAAGGAAAAGATGGAGCCGGTGTATGTGGCATGCCATCTACCTGTGGCGTGGTCTTTATATGTTTTAGTATTTATGTTATTGCTAATAACTGGTTTTGTTCAACATACATACCTCCTCTTTGCTGGTCTACGACCGTTCCCAGCTGCTATCCATCCGAGTTTCGGTTGAGACCTTCTTTAAAGATGATTATAAAGACTCGCATCTTCCTCCACCACCTACTGGAGGATATTCCCTGCTGCGACTTCCCTTCGTTGCTAAACGATGCAGACGCGGCAGAAAGCGTGGTGGAATTATTACCAGATTAAAACGGACTGTTGGAGCCCGGAACTGTATTAGGTCTTCCAGACAAACTATGCTCGAAACAAAGGGGCGGAGAATCACTTGGCGGTCGTGGGAAGCTCTGGGTAGGTGGCTTGTGCCGGCTATCCCCGAAAAAGTGGCCGAAAAAGTGTCTGCTCCTGGCCGCTCTGCAGTGGATCGGGTCTACGAGAGAAGGGTTAACCAGCAAAATCTTCAGCCCCTATGCCGTGAGCAGCAGATGACCAGCGGCGAGGCTCGACTGAATATGGCGTTACTCAATGTACAGGCGGTTGGAAATAAAACCTTTATCCTGAACGACTTTATGGCGGAAAACAAGCTGGACTTCTTGTTTTTGGCTGAGACGTGGCTGAAGGTAGGAGACGTTTCACCGATGTCAGAACTTTTGCCGCAAGACTGTCTGTATTTAACACACGCTTGCAAAACATACACTTGGCGTCATAACCAAGTCCTTAAAGGCCATGTTGCAGGTTAACCACCACTGTCGATTAATGGGTACATAAATCACTCAAGATATGTATATCATTTTTTAAATGTCTCAAAAATGGTCTTAAATACCAGTTTTTTACGTTTTTGGTATTAACGTTTTTTTCACGCAATTTGGTGATGGCGTCACGTTGGGGAGACGTGGAGGAAAGCTAGCCTGATGGCCGTCAAAGCCGATGAACTGCATGGTCCGAGGAGAATGAGTGGAGAGTTGGTGAAGTGTCCTGGTGAGTTGCTATCATTTAGCAACGCAGCAATGAGATAACGACACATATTTTTTTTACTGTCATTGAATAGCACCGACTGAAAAATAAACTTTTCTTTATAGTGGCGGTGATCATGACGTTAGTTCAGATAAGTAACGTTACCGGTAGCCTTTGTCATAGTACTGGTAAACTTTGTTGTCTTTGTCATCTATAAATAGAAGGCTTCGTGCTAGCTATATGGGCGTTTCTAAGCGTTTCTCTTCCTCCGGTGAAAATGTTGTTGCAAACGTAGCCGGCGCGTGTCTGTCGCGGTGTTGGCAGGTGCTTGTGCGGGCGGTGCCGTCCCGTGGAAACTGCGCTGGAAAGCTTGTGCTGTAGGGCAGTGAGTCGAGGAACTCACCCCCCGCGACCAGATGTGACTGAATGCTGAATGCATGCTGCCTGAACCCGTTTGTGCTGAAGATATAGCATACACACGACACATCTCAGGCAGGATCATGGTCCCCTTCAAGCCAGCACGCACGAGTAGCCTATGTTAATTGTTTGTTTACTTTTTTCACGAAGTCTTATGAACCAACTTAAACAGTTATAGGTGACTATAGATGTGTTGTATAGACAATGATCATGTTCTATAATCTGCGCTATCTGAATACTCTCGTCTACTACTCGTCTCTTTAGTCACTCTCAGCGCTCTCACGGCGGGCTTTGGTAAACTCTCTCCCCAAGGTGACGTCATGGAATGCATTGTGGCGGAAAGGAGAATCGTTGGCGCTGTAAGATAGTACCTACTTTTTCGTATTTTATTCCGTTTTGTGATACCCAACAACATAAAATACAATTGATAACAGTTTAAATGTTCATTACCAACAAGCAAATTGCACAATTTTGTTGAAAAATTTTACCTGCAACACAGCCTTTAAGATACTCGCAGCCACCCTGGAAAACAAACGGACCGCATCCAACTCCCTACCACCATCAGCACCCAATCCACTGCAGATCAACTTTGTCCGCATGGGGGCAAAGGTAGCCAGGTGCAGGCCCCAGGGCGGCGCCACGGGGGGGCGTGAGGGGGCGACGCCCCCTCAACGGGACTCTCTCGCCCCCCTCAGATCACCATGAATGTAAACGGGATTATACTGATAAAATATACTATTTAAAAATCACATTTGCCAATTACATTTTCTTATTTTTGTGAATATTAAGCTAAATTAATAATATTTTAGTTAAGGTCAGTCTGTTAGGCAAAGTCGAATTTTGATTGGTCGATTGATTTTGCGTGCTCGCTCACCCTAACATTACGTGAAATTTATCATACGGGAAAGTTCACACGAAGGCTACGGATTGTAGAACGTATATTACATATTTTCAAGGATCATATCAGTGGTTTCAAAATGGACATTCGAAAATGGATTACAAAGAAAGAACCCACAACACCTGCTGCTACTTTTTCTGGCTCATCTGAGCTCAAAAGAAGCAGTGTGGACAATGCAGCCCCGCTAACAGCACTGCCAGTCACTCAGCCCTCCAAAAGCAAGGAGTCGCCGACGCCGTCATCATATAGTGTACCAGAGGACCTCGGTAAAGACAAGCCAGTCCAGGTTTGTTTAAAGCCGTTTCCAAAGAAACAGCAACATAAAAACGACTGTAAACGGTCATTTTCGGCAAATTGGTACAATAATAGGGAATGGCTAGAATATATAGGTATACTCAAATAAACAGTCACATGTGTACTTTACAAGATGATTGATTGACAGCGCAGTTTACGGTGACGCACGCGACAGAGCTGTCCGTTAAAGATGACGAAGTAGTATGTTCCAAAGCTTGCCTACTCTTTTGCTACACACTCAAAAGTATGTTCTTTTTCTTCACAAAAAGAGTACATACTTTTTGGCCGTAGTATAAGTATGCGAATTGGGACGTTTGGGGAGGTGCGCGCGCAGTCTGCGGAGACTCGCGCTGCGGAGCCAGGCGAAAGTAAACAAGGCTTGAAGACTGCGCGAGTCACATGACAACACTGTATCCACTTCACTGATCAAAGCGGCAACGAGCAATTTGATCACTTGATTTAAAAAACAACACATTTCAGCGCTAGAACGACTCTCTTTTTTTAATTAATTTGTATTGGTACACCCGAGCCGCGAAGATCTTTTAAAAAGTGGTGGGGAGAATATCGACATTGGCAAAAAGTGGTGACGTGCGTTAATGTGAACGCCCCCTCTCGGTATTTCAGACGCCCCCTCATCAGCGCTCGGCTGGCGCCGGCTCTGGCAGGCCCACTTCTCTGGAGCATGGTCAGCTTCGAGGGGCCAAGACTCTTGAAGAGACAAGACTCTTGCTGGGCTCCAGCTTGATTGGGTGATTGGGGGGATGCACTGCAGGGACTTGATCACCCCCGTAGGGCCTTCCTCAAGTAAGGTCAAGTACATTCTCCTGGTACGCGCTTGCACTTAAAGGATGTATTACATCTCGTCCTGTGTTTCCTGCTAAATGTTTTTATTTCGATTTTTTTTAATAATTTTTTTTTAAAAATGTCATTCACCATCGTTTTGAGGCTCTCTTTTTAAAGCATCGGATCAGGCACCGGTATAGAGGGGAAAAAAACAAATGATACCCAACCCTAAAGGACAAAATCACACTGAAGGTTGACAAGAGATACTCACACACACTTACTCAATCTCACACACACAATCACACTCAAGTCCACACACACTCTTACACTCTCACTCACTTTCACACACACTGATACTGACACACTCTTATACCCTCACTCACTCACTCACACTCTCTCACACACACACACACACACACACACACACACACACACACACACACACACTCAGTGTTTATTCCTGGCATCAGCGCTGACAGCAATCTGACACAAGACAACAGCCGGAAACACTTGCCCTCATTTCATCTGTGTGTGTGTGTTGTATAAACACAAGTGTGTGTGTACTGTGTTAGTGTAGTGCTGGTGGTCTGTGTGTGTGTGTGTAGTGCTGGTGGTCCTGTGCTCTGATTGGCCAGTTCTGCTTTAATTAATGGCTTGTTGTGTTTCTCCTGCAGATTCAGGAGTGAAGGAATAATTGCAGCGTTCAAACGAGTGTGTGTGTGTGAATAATTAATGAGAAGAAAAGGTTAAGTTGCTGAGCTGCTTCTCTAACTGATTTATGTTTTATCTTATTATCAGCTTTATTTCTACAGCGCTTTAACAGTACAGATCATTTCAAAGCAGCGTCACAGAAGACAGAAGAAGAAGAGTCCTAATTCAGATCAACTCAGTCCAAGTTTATTTATATGTTCATTTATTAACTGATGTCTTAATGCTGCTACTGTCTGAAATGCCTCTTCACAAAATTGTGATCATTAATTAATGATGTAATACTTCTACTGTAAGTGTCACCTGTTCCCAGAGATTTCTCTTTCAAAGCTCTTTTTAAGATTTAAGCGATTTAAGAAAGTTTAAAAAAATAAAAAATCAAGACTAATCTATATGACTATAGTTGTCATCAATATGAAATGGTAACACTGTACAGGTTTAATTCAGTTTAATTACACTGTAAGGATCCATTTATCATTAGTTAACAATGATTAATGAATACATCCAAGTACATTAAGTACAATATTAAGGAATACATTATTGAAATCAAAAGTTGTATATGTTAATATTATTTAATTACCCTGTGTGTGTGTGTGTGTGTGTGTGTGTGTGTGTGTGTGTGTGTGTGTGTGTGTGTGTGTGTGTGTGTGTGTGTGTGTGTGTGTGTGTGTGTGTCTTTAGATCCCAGACCCTCATCAAACACCATCAGGTCAATCTAAAGTCCAGCAACAATGCTTAGTTAATGCATTAAATATTGTTTACGGTATCTTTCATATCAGCTCAGGCCCATCAAATCATAAACTTTTAAATTCTAATAATGTATTAGTACATGTTAAAAATAGCGGTAACTAAGATTAATAAATGCTTTAGAAGTATTTTTAACCTAACACTTTCTGTGGCTCAACAATGAACATTATTATTATATGCTATTGATACTTCAAACTTTAGTCTGAGGAACAAAAACAACACGTTTCGCGAATGATCATGACAATTTTGTTCTGCTTTACTGTAACAAAAAAAAAAAACTCATATAACACTAAAACATACTATTACTAAAGCTGTAAATAATGCTGGGTTGTTTCAACGGTTGGGTTTGTCCATATTTGACCGTTGAAACAACCCACCATTTTGTTGTTTGTAGAGGAAAATACTATTTAAGTCTTTATACTTCAAATTATGTGTGGAATTTCTGAGTGAAAACGGTTTCTACACCATTTATTTTTTTCAGTGTAGGAGAACACCACAAAACTATAAAAAATAAAATTAAGTGTTTTCTTTATGTGTTTGAGTGGATTAATGTGCGAATATTCGTTATGTAGAACTTCTCCCTCGCGTATACAAATTAAACTCCTTCTCCAGTGTTTCTAAAGTGTATAAAGATATCCGTGGAGAAGGCTTACCGGCGGCGGGCACCTTGGGTTCGGGTTCTGGTTCGGGCACTTCGGGTTCGGTTCGGGTGCGTGTAGCGCGAGCGCGCTGATGACCAACGCCTCGTGCCTGCGCTTGAGCAGCTCGAGCTCGCAGATTCCCGCCAGACTGAGCTCGAGCCGCTGCTTCTGTCGCCCGCGCTCCGACGAGAACAAACGGAACATTATTAACGACTCCTTCACCGCAAACACATCTAAAGAGGAGGAAAACCGCACACTTTAACGTTATACTACACCGACAGCCGTTTTTAATGAAGTAAATGTGGTATCCATGATGAAATCCTGTCAGTTTGAGAGTTGAGAGAGTTAACGGTTCCTCTCCTCCTCACGAGCTGCAGGATTCCAGACTTTCCAGTCTCACAGCTGTCAAGAGCTCATTAGCATATTCTGACCTTCCGCTTTTCATTGGCTGCAGACTTTCTCCGCAAATTAATATTTTTAATAGCCACGCCCCTTGAGGACCCAGAACCGTTAAAAATAAATAAACTTATCCACCTTTATAAAACATATATAAAATGAATACATTTATAAATAAATATATATAAATAAATGGGATAGTAAATAAATACATGTGGGAATAGATATATAAATATAAAAATAAATGAAGGCATAAATATAAAAATACATGATAAAATAAACGAAAGAGCAAATAAAAGTTTAAAAAAAATTAAGAATACATACAGAAAATAGCTACTAAAATAAAGGAAAAGCAATACAAAAAATAAAACTGGGAATATATTTAATTAAAAATGAATTATATTTGTTTTGTCAAGTCATTTATTTATTTTCCTATTATTAAATTAAATAAAGTTTATATTTATATTTATATATTTATTCTGGTTTGGAATACTAATAGATGCCAGATACTGATATTAAAATGACACGTGGATAAAAATCAGTTTTTTATATTAGATAATTATGTTAATTTCCTTTCCTTTTACTAATTGGTATGAACGTTTAAAATATAAAGTATAATATCAAATAAATAATAAAAACAGCGTATTAAAAACACACTTAATGAATTATATCTAATTTATGAAGAAATGTAATGTAATGTGACTTAAGTTCGCTGGTGGTTTATGGTGTCATAGCGCCACCTATCTGAATCACATGATCATTACAGAAATACACACTTACATAAAACCAGCATGATCTCAAAGTATGTAGAACAACATTTACAGTTTAAAATAAATAAACACAAAATGTGTTCAAGATAAATACACTGCAAAATCAATGTTCACGACACAAAATCAGCAATAAGCTTGAAGCATTAGAGTTTATGTGGCTCTGATTTCATCAATATTTGTATACGAGAATTCATTTTATTTAAAGATCTCAATGAGAATTAGCATTCCTGTAAAATCTTTCGATTTTTTGCTAATTTATCTAGTCTTGATATCATATAGACTTATATATTGTATTTATTATATATGAGTTTCACTGTTAG